>JAHBCN010006233.1:0-50474 GCA_019359885.1 Listronotus oregonensis | reverse complement strand
CAAAATACAGAAAAAAATTTGGTCCATATACCTATATAGTAAAAGTTGGGGGTAACCTCTTATTTAAGGGTTTAAATAAATAAAATTCGGAGGTTTAGGTTTAGAACGACGAAGTATAAATAATTTAGTTCAAATTTAGTAAATACAAATAGTAACAAATCTGAAAAGATTTGTGGGCCCCAGCCCAAATTTTGGGGAAAGAATAGTGAGGCCAGTCAAAATGTAGATGTAGTTTTAAGGCCACACCCCAATTAGGAAACCACCAGACCGTTTGGTTTTAAATTGGTAAAATAAAAAAAAAAAAAATTATATTAAAATAAATATTAAAATAAATAGGTGTGTTTTAACCCCGGCGTTTTTGAGTGTTGTAATAAATATACTATTGGTGATTTTAAAAATTTTTTCAGTATGTTTTTATCGTTCAGATGGTTCGCCGGTGTCGGGAAGATAGAAAAATGTTGTTTGGGAAACAAAGTTTTATTTAAGTACCCAATACATTAAGGGTCATAGAAAAAATGCCCCAACTCTTGCGGAAAATGTCTTTTTCGGACTATGCTGCCCAACTTCGCTATGCATCGTTCGGGTAACGACAAACGCGTGCGGGAAAGTGTCACTTTCGGTACTTGTTAGGAAATTGTTGAGAAATTATATATTTTTTTAAATAATTACTTAAAAAGGGTGCATTCTATCGAACGACCTGGCGTAAACTATAAAATTCCTTATGTTATGAAAATGCCTTACACCTTAGAAATATTATACGGACATGAATCTTATAGTTCAAGTAAAGGTTTTAGTGGTGCGTTAAAATAAATAAAGTGAAATAGACAAAAAATCCTGTGTATATTTTTAAAAATTGATAATTTTTTTCTGATTACTAAAATATTATTAATACAATCAAGGTCATTTAAGGTAGGTGGTAAAAAATATATTGTGTAGGTAGCTGATACAGATACAATTTCCCACAAATATTGTTACCGTATTGCGGTATTATTGTCTATTTATAATATCTGGTTTGCGTATTCTATAGGGTGAATTAAGAAAACATAATAATTTAATCAAGACAATTATCTTGACTCTATAAAAATGCTACTCACAGCGAAAAAATAGGTAACATTGGCATATTATTATTACTATAAAAATTATAGTTTTGAAAATACCTTTGACTTAGGAACTCGAAAACTGAGGAATGTAGAGCTTTGGTAACTTGAAAAAAATACTGTCCACCGCTACCGATAGAATAAAAAATCTAAACCTAGATTCTTTTTACAAACACTTTTTATCTACTAAAAGTTAAAAATTGAACAATACAATAAACAAAATACATGCCCAATGACACGCAGTTTGGACATCCCTTGCTACAACGTCATAATATTTTGAAGGCAGAAGCAAAACATTTAGCGTCTATAAAGGGATGGTCATGAAGGTTTTGTAACGGCGAAACTTTTTAACTAATTTTACTTAAAATGCGATAATAAACTATTGTTGTTCGAAATGTTATTATATGATGATGATAATGATGATAATATGATTACTTATAACAACTAATACTTTTATACTATTCACTCAGTGATATGAAAGATGCGGCAAGTAAATCATAAAATCCTTTTTGGTTTTTACGAAAAAATCTTTCCCCTTTAGTTGGTTTTATCAGTACGGCGGTAGGATACGGCAATTTCAGAAAACAAGTCTTTCTTTTGATATTTAGTCAAACTAAAAAAGTTACTGATAAAACTAAAAACGCTTAGTAAATCACGAGAAAATAGATATTTTTGGGCTAAAAATTTGCAAAAATCCCAAATTTGCTAAATATGGAACCAAAGTGACCTAAATACCTTTTTGGAAACGCCAATTGAGTAAACCGAAACAAGACACTCCGTGGAATTTTATCACAGAGTTTTAAAAGGTTTTTAGTTTAAAAGTGCCTAATGCGGGTGCAAAAAAAGGGGCTACTAGCTACTAAAGAATCATTAGTTTGATGTTAAAGGGCAGAGCAATGAAAACAGTTTATCACCGAATAAGGTCTCGTGGACGTTCTTATACGAACTGGGGTTTTGGGATCCCGATTGTTTTTAGTTCTACAAAATTTCGGGATAGGGGGGCAATCCCAAAATCCCGATTTTTTTCTAATGATAAAATTTTAATCTGCCCCGATTTCATAGAATTGGAAGAATGCGAATTATCACCTTTTAATTGGTGATGCAATTTCATGGCATTACTTAATATATTTGTGAAAAATCTCAACACCAATGTTTAAAAAAGGAAGCAGAAAACCCCAAAACTTACGTAAATGGCTGGCTGAATGAAGCAATATATAGTTTTAGTTTATTAAAGCCGACTTTTAAAGATGGAAGGAAGGAAAAACATCGAGTCTGCAGGTAGCAGTTTCAAGAATCGGAAAACTCTAGTGATGAAGGAACGCACAAAATGAATAGTTTCAATATTAAGTAAATAATTGGAAAAAATATACGGTTAAAATTAACCACTGCCTCTATGACTTAACGGCGATCAAAAGAAGGACACCCTTTGTCTAAGATTTGACATTAATAAGGGGAAACGCTTTTTTTTTTTTTTTTTTTTTAAAAAAGCCACCCAAATGGAACATATCAAAAATAAGACATTTATAAAAGAAATCTGTTTTTAAAAATAAACTTATGTCAGGCATGATCTGAATTATTGCCAATAGGACTTTTGTCAGTTAATTTCTATCCTTTAAAAAATCAAAACCCAAACAATAACCATATCATTTTTTTATCCTGTTTTCATATATTTATACTTACCGCGACGGTTAACTTTTTCGGTTTTTATAACCATTGCGTATTTGTTGAATCATATTTGAAATAGTATTAATGTCGAAACCATATTTGTAATGGCCATCGAAAAATACCATTTTTTTATTATAACAGAATTTATGTCAAGGAAGAAATATGATAAAAATAATTTTATTTATCAATTTCCAACTTGTTTGGTCATTTTAAAATTATATAAACAACTATAGTGAAGGTTTCAGTTTTAAAAATTTTATTTTGAAGTTAACTTTCCGATGCCACCCGGCATTTTTAAAGCACGATTAACAGCACCCTGGGATTCAACCCTGGGTTTGTTCAAGTCGAATATTTTTGGTATTCGAGTATTTTACTTTTTTACAAAAAATCGTATTAGTACTGGGTTTAGAGAGCGATTGATTTCGAAGACTAATTCAGTATGCCAATATTTGACAAATTCAAATTGTTTGTATGAGCGCCATCATTGTTGGCGCTGAAACAAAAAAATTCTAAGGATCCTATATGTTATTACTCTTTTATACTCAAATTAAAAAATTTTAATAATTTCAATCTTAAAAAATAATGTTTTCGCGGTAATCAGCCGTTTTTTTTAAATTATGAATAGAATAAAAAGAAATGTCAATTTTTATACTGAAAAAAAACTTTTCTGATAAATGAAAATAAATTTTATAATTATTAATACAGTGTAGCCTCTATAGTCCGGACACACATAAATCCGGACAGTCTAAGCGCGTGCGCAATTTTTTTAAAATGTTTAAGCCTGTCAGAGTGTCTTTGTCAGTAGAACTTGCTCAAAAAAATTGCAACCAATTAAAAAAACCATCTTTTGTAGTTTAGGAATATTAAAAAATTTTAAAATAACGTCAAATCCCTTCGTACAAAAACCTCTTTTGATTTTTATTTTTACCAAATTTATATCCCGATTGTTTGCGTTTTACCTCAACTTTTAATAAAATTTATTAAACTACACCGCAATGTCCGAGACGTCGTTCTTTTTACGCTAAAACGACCCGTTCAACCCTTATTTTTATGAACTGATTAGATTCTAGCTAATGCCTAATTTTAATATAATTGATAACTGTACTCCTTAAAAATATAAAGATAATTTGTCTTACCAGGTACATGAATTCGTAACAAAATAACGACCACACAACTGAGAATGAAACTTACCTAAAAAAAAAAGAAATACTTTAAAACATTGATAAGGATATAGGTAAAGTTGAAATTTAAAAATATGAAAACATCTTTTATATAATTTATTTCAACAGAAAAAGAGTTAGTTATAGTTAGTCCAGCTCTTAGAAACTTATATAAAAAAATAACTCATTCATTTTTATATAAGTTATTTGGGTTAAACAAAACTTGAGCCTAAATCCTTTCCTAGTATCCCGTCAAAATAGCCAAGGCAAAAATAGCTTCAACTATAATAAAGAGGTACCAAACATGGGAGGTCCTGGACGTTTTTGGGATGAACCCAATTTAAAATACCAATAATAATTTGGGCTTCTTTTTCAATTTCCGCTGTTTCCTTAGTTGGCTTTTTTTTTTGGTTACGGTGAATGCGGTGATAAATTGGAAGAATTATCTGCCCAGTTTAGTTGTATACTACGTTTTTATTTTCAGTTAGGATGCAGTTTTGTAAAGTACCGGAGCTATCGTCAACCGACTTCGATCTGATTTTTTTATGCCATAAATTTAAAATTGTTGCTTACGAGACCGCAACGTTTGCTGCGGTCTTAAAAAACAGTTTTTCCTAATAAAATAAAAAATTTTTTCAATAAATAATGAAACGAGAAAAATATTCTTAAGAAAAATAATTTAATGTATTCAAAAATATAAAAATTTCTTGGGATCAAAGATGTAAATAAACCACCTTCTTGGACAAAATTACCAAGATTGTCATAAAAAAGCCTTCGGAATTTGTGAATTAAGGGTAATAATACTGAATTCTCAATTTGTAATTGTAATTTTTGTAGATTAACCCATTCCCAAACCATTTTTGATTTTACGTGACCCCAGAGAAAAAAACGGGGGTGAGACCATGAAGGAAATGTCGTTATCAGTAAAAACAATGTTTCTTATAAAACTTGCATTTATTATTTTTCATTTCATTACAGTTTTACAGTTTTAAAAATTATTTGTCTAAAATGATCATAGGTAATTTCGGGGTTTTTCTTACTTTGTAGGAGGGTATAAATTTTTTCCACTTTCCCACTGATCTTTTGCCAAATCAACCGTTCTGCAATTGTATTAATGGAAACTGTAGGTTTTTTTTAACACTTGTCACTACCATAATTTCTTTCATTTCCCTTTCCTGGTTTTTTTTTTCTGGGGCACATCATGTTTTTGTTTTCTTGGAGTTAAAGAACCAAATGTCCGAAAGTTTTTAATGACTCGGTAAATAGTGGAAATCGTGGGAGTCGGCCTAGTTATAAATAAATTAATAAAATAATTCCCTTTCCCTAACAGGGTTTCCCCGGTGATACCATTCAATAATTTTAATTTTCTTTTCAGGAAAATCCACTACTAATAATTATAATTATTAGTGTGGATGTTATTATTTTATTAAAAAACTTTTTTGTAAAAAAAATTCGACACAGTATAATATTGCTGTCGAGCGTTGATACTAAAGAATTATTTCGAAATAAACGTATTGAATTGTTTGCTGGGAAAATTATTGATCGATAAGCAATGCGTCGGGTTTTTAGGAATCCAAAATCGTCCAAGATTGTCCTATGTTTGCAGTACTCTGGCTTTACTGTATATGTCAGTGCAGTACATTTTTTTCTTAAAAAATTAGTTCTGAAAAAAATTAGCAAAAAAGTGAAAATCGTCAATTTTTGTATTTCATGTTTTTTATTTTAACATGTTTATAACTATGACATTATTAGGAGACTTCGATTTTAAGCCTGGATTTAATGGTATTTATTTGAAGAGACATTTTTATTTAAAACAGACATTTTTTTGCATTTTGTGAAATTTTAAAAAAGTTATTAAAAAAGTTAAGAGTTATTAAAAAATCAAATGGCTGCCATACGAAAATCAAAAATTTAGGTTAGCCAATGAAAAACAAAAGACGATCGAAAATAAATTGGTGGCAAAATGTTCGTTGCTTAAAAGTGTATTTATTATAATGTCGTAGTTTAAATCATTTCAAAATTACAACAAATAAATCTCAGACAAAAAATAAAAACGACGATTTTTACTTTTTGCTAATATCTTAGCATCTAAATTTTCAAGTAAAAAGGTTTAATGGACAGTCAAAATCGGCATTAAAATTATCTTAAACTTTCCTTATTTAAACAGTTTCCTATCTTGTATAGTTAATGAGATAGCAATACATATGGGCCGAATTTGAGACACACTGTATATTAAATAAACCAAATTTTACAATCAAAATTATTACATATATTAAACAAAGAGGAATCCGTCATAATATTACATTGTACATTATGAATGATGTATCCATTAAGCGTTTTAATAATAATCTATCTATATAATTTGCTAATGTAGATATATTTATATGTAGGTAGGTATAATATATCTATTTGTCTGTCCACGTGATTCTGAAGTTATGACTTGAGCTAAAATCATGAAATTTGGCACAGTGGTAGTCTTTAGCAGTGGCTAGAACCTTACGAAGCCCGTTTTTGAATTTCGCCCCCGGGACAAAATAGGAGCAAAAAGTTTTTACCGTTAGCCGTACGGAAGGCGTCTTACGGAGACAGAGGCTACTTAATATTGTCTCTCGCCTGGCGGAGACAGGCTTTTCATCTAGTATGTAATAAAAAAAAATGATCAACACAAGGTTCGAAAATATCCGATATTTATTATAAATATCAAAATATCGGATATGTATGATATATATCCGATATATATCAAATGTTTAATATATATCCATTTTGTTAATAAATAGTTATATTGTTTAAATACAAGAGTTATTTAATGCTTCTTAAATACTTAATAATGAAGTAAAATCGTTTCTGTACTTTGTCAATTACTTTCTTTGTAAAAAATAATGGACTAAACACAAAAAAACTTACTCTTTCGTAACGAAATTTTTCTGACACGACTGACGCCATTAATACCGGCAGAAGTGTTGCCATTAATTTATGGATTAAAACTTACTATTAGGGAGTATGTTTTAACTCTACTCCAACGCCATCTGCATTTGGAAAGTAGAAATACAGTAACAAACGCCAAAAATTACTTAATAATATAAAATTTTTAAACCATTTTTGTATTGATATATATATATATAAAAATATATTTATATAAATATATATATATATATATATATATATATATATAATATATATATAAATAATTTTTTGATATTTATATATCATGATATATATCTGATTTATATCAACCTGAATGAACACAAAAAAAATCTAATTTTAGTTTTAAGGGCTTTTCGCCGGGGCTATAGCATGGATTAAAATGTATTCGGTCTATTTAGTCGGGGTTACTTTGACGGGAGGCTATTTTGTCGGGGTTATTTTGATAGGTCATATGGCTTTTCCTATAAGGCTTTAAAAATAAAAAATGCTTTAAAATTAAAATTTCTGTTTACAAAATGCATTCCTCATAATATGCACTATACGTCCGTTTTTATTTTTATTGGATTTTGGGGTTAACCCAAGTTTTCCATTTCAAATAAAGCCTCATTATAAAATAAAAATATAAAAACTGCAACGATAACTACTTAAATAGAAACATGCCGTATAAAACATTAATTCAACCTTAAAATATGCAATTTCAGACTCATCATCTAGGACCAGCCAAGCATACGATTTTAATTTGCGGATTTATCCTGTGCATAAAGAACATCGCATATTCTAAATCTAAATAATGTGTTTACTTATTTTATATAGCGACAGTTTCGAAATATTTACATTTCCCATGCCAAGATATGCCAGATATTTTCTGTTTACTTTGGGGTTTTTAATTAGGTACATTACGCGGCAAGAATGAAATTTAATTAATAAAATTAGATCTATTTTATTAGAACATAATATGTCAATTTATAAATTTATTGGTCATAATTAAATATTATTTATAAATAAAATAATTACCATATCGCACCTCCGCTTAAATAATGTTATAACGCAGGTATGAAAAGTATTGAGGAAAAGGCGTTTGAAATAAACACATTCTGTCTTTTAAGACATTTTGTCCTTTAATTTAAACACTATCAAAATGAGCACAGTTTAAGCAATTTTCAAAGGGTTTTAAGGACCCCTGACCCTACGAGGTGAAACAATCAGGATTGTGGGAGAGGTAAAATATTTGGGTATCATCCTTGACTCTAAACTTACCTGGAACCAACACCTTCAAAAAATAGGAAAGAAAGCTGAGATAACTCTTATGTTAATCAGACGCGCTCATCGGAAAACATGGGGCCTTAAACCAAACATGGCTTATTGGTTATACACCACGGTGGTAAGGCCTATGATAACGTACGTATCACTGGTATGGTGGACAAAAATGTGACAAAGAACTGCTGTTACAGAACTGGCCAAAGTACAGATACTTGCTTGCTTAGCTATAACAGGAGCAATTAAAACAACCCCAACAGCACCCATGGAGTGTCTCTTAGACCATCCACCACTTAACCTTATAGTGATGGGAGAGGCAAAAATGAGCTACTTCCGACCGCAACAGAAACCAACTGGTGTCTAAGCTAGTTTGGGACATAACAACATAAAAAGTGAGGTTGGCGGCAACATCCTGGACGAAAGAACAGACTAGATGATTCCCCAATGCCCAATACTCATTTAACAAAAACTTTGAGGTAAAAATTCCAGATCGAAGTGAGTGGCAGCAACCCGATCTCCCCGGCACGGTTGGAGACATCATCTGGTATATGGATGGAAAGCGGGTGTGTACAGTGAAATAAGGAATTCACAATTCTCCATTTCACTAGGAACACACAGTTCTGTATTTCAAACGGAAATTTATTCTTTACTGCACTGTGCAAAAGAAAATAACAGAAGGGCTTAAAAAAACAAGCGGATCTGCATAATAACAGACAGCCAAGCGTCACTGAGGGCACTAGTAAACCCCAAGGTAACGTCCAAGCTGATATGGAAATGCCAAAAAGAACTGAAAGTCCTGGAAGAACGCAACAGAGTAACTTTCTTGTGGGTACCAGGACATTCAGAAATAGAAGGCAACGAAAAAGCGGATGAGTTAGCAAAACAGGAATCATCCACACCATACTTTGAGCCAGTACCTGCCCTTGGGGTGACCAAAACCACAGCACGAGGACAAACCCCGAAATGGATCCGAAACAAACAGAAGGAATACTGAGGAAACCTCAGTAGAATTAGACATGGAAAAAGCTCATTCAAAAAAACGAAGGAAGAACTACTCAGACAAAGTAGGAAAAGACTTCGCATAACAGTACAGTTGCTAACAGGGCATGATAACCCAAAAGAACACCTACACAAGATGGGCTCATACAATGGGGACCCAAGTTGTAGAATGTGTGATGAGGGGGCAGAAACAGCCTACCATATCCTGTGCGAATGTGAAGCATTGAATCACAAAAGACAGGCATTATTTGGGTAACCGGAAATGAGCCCACAGGAATATATCAGCCAACCAGTCTCGGGGTTAAACAGACTTGTAGAAGGAACCAGACTAATGGGAGGATTGATATAAAAGATAATAGATTAGGCACAAAAAGCTTATGAGGCTGTGCTGCCTCCGGTAGTGAATCAATACGGCTTCTAGGGAAGAAGAAGAAGAAGAAGAACAAAAGGTTTTTAAAGCTTTACAAAATAAGAGTATTAGGTATTGTGGAAATATAAAAAAAATATTTTTTGCGTTGTGACACTATTAAGATAATAAAATCAAATAATTTAAGAAGTTGTGACACTATAGGTCTGTTTGTTATTCAGAAATATTATACACTATTTTACACTTTTTGTACGGATCTACATTCTATAAGAGCGCTTACGCAAAAAAAGTGTAAAATGGTGTATACTATTTCTGAATAACAATTAAACAACAAACTTACGATATATTTTGTTTATTAAAACTAATTTTAGCAATAAATAACGCGTACAACTTCAACTTGTAAGACTGTAAATGGCCACTTATTACCCTCCAACCCCTCAAAATCGTCCCACTGACCTTTGACCGTGATTTCGGCGGGTTGGAGGGATTTTTGGGTTTTGTGCCCTTGAAGAATTTTGATCAGCGTGTTGACAACTAGCAATAAAGTTTAAAAACAACTGACCGAAATCCATTTTCCATGCGAAAAATCCCAGGGACCTTTGAGGGTGTCTTTTAATCAACGTGTTGAGCACTATCAGTATGCACATTTAAAAAAAAAAAAGATCGATATGAAAATTGCGGAGTCCTTTGTGTATTCTTTGTGAGGTCGAGAATTTTTCAGACACCCTCGTATTAAGCAATTTTATTGCGAACATTGCTTCATCAACTGTATGGCATGGCTTTTAATTTGCTCATAATACCGTTTTATTATAGGCAACCAAGCTTGCACTGCGAAATAATTAAATAAAATGTGGGATATATAGGATAAATTTAATGAGAAGTGAATTGTTCAAGACACAAGACGCGTCCCGTTTTTACTATATGAATGCAGGGGGGTATTTTAAAGAGGTCAATATTTTTAACTAAAGTAGTGCAAGTTTAAAAGTGATAAGTTAAGTATTACAAGTTAACTTTTAAGTACTAAATTATGAGATGTAACTTATAAATAACTTTTTTATTGCGGAAGAGTAATAGGGTACTCACTATAAGGAAAAATAACCCATGCCCAAAAAAAATAAGTGGTATGTGCTGGGTGTCGGACTAAGATTTCCTGGCGTTTTTTTTTTCGCTGAACACGAATCTAAAGTCAAGTTAAACAGCAAACAATCGAGAAAAGGCCTAATTTCAGATATTACCGATATTTTTTAAATTAAAACGTCAATATCTCAAAAACTATAAAAGATACACGAAACTTTATATGACATAAACTATGTGTTTTTACAAGACCTCTAATTTAAGTTATATAACCTTTTTGTCTAAATGCAAATTTTTCAAATTATAATACAAAAAACCGAATTTTCGGAATTTTTTCAAAATGTTTTTTGGAAATTTTTTTTTTTTATTTTGAGGTTTTTTTCTGCAAATTTTATTTGATTTGGAATTCAAATGAATAAAATAAATGATTTACAATAAAAAAACCAAAAATCCCAATAATAAAAAAATATCCCTATCTTGCACTGAAATTTTTTTGTCAAAATTACATTTTTGTTTATATCTCTTGTATCATTTATGTTATCAAAAATGTGTATATAGCTTTTTGTAAAAACAATTTGAAAAGCTCTATTTTTGTTCTATGAAGTTTTTTGTATCTCTTATAGTTTATATAGTTATAGTCCAAATATTTCATGGTAGTAGGTTTTTGCCGGTAAATGTACCGTATCGGTTTTTTGAGTTTTTCTCGATTATTTGCTGTTTGACGCCCAATTTCGACTTCAGATTCGTGTTCAGCAAAAAATACGCCAGAAAATCTTAGTCCGACACCCAGCACACACTACTTGGAGGACCTGTGTGATGGGTAATAAGGAACAAATTTCTAAGAACAATTTTATAAGTGATTATGACTACAAAAAAAATAGTTATTTACCTAACAAGTGCGAAAAGACACTTTCGGTACGTGTTAGGTACAACATTTTTTCTACGAGTGTGTGGAAAAAGTCCAACTAAACAACCATTAGATAATATTTATTTTTACCATTACTACTAATTGTTATTAACAACATTAATCGTAAAAGAACAGTTGGTAGCATTTTGCAAATGAATCGCAGAGGCAAGTTGTGGTGGGTAAGTTGCGGAGTTGGAGATTGCTGTTGAGGTGCAATTGAACCGGTCGTCGTTACAGGTAACAGAGACACATTGTTGCTTGCTAGACGACGGTACAATGGGCCTTGAGTGCGTTTTGCTGTGTTCAAAGGTAGATGAATTTTGGGATAATATTTTGTTTGATAAGTCCTTCTTGAAACTTGTAGAGCTTTCTAGGTAGCCTTCTGCAACAGATGATGACTTCCAACCTCCAAGTCTTTTAATATTCGTTATTCCTTCACCAGAATTAGCTAAGAAACGGCGAAAGCTATGTCCCGTGTAAAGTTCTGGGTTTGGAAGACGTAAATAGGCAGCTATTTCAGAGGGCATCTTGATAAAAGTATTTATTCCTATGCACTGGTCAGTACAAGCTAATTTTTTGTAATTAACAAAAAATCTTCTGTGTGGTGTTTCGGGCTTTCGTAAACTGGAATACTTTCTATACAAAGCTAGATATTTTCTATTTTCAATTTCCTCGAAAATGACAAAACTTCGGCTAAAATGGTTTTTGGAGTCTGGAATATTTACAATTAAAAGATTCCCCTTATGGTCAATATCATCAATGCTAGATAGACATCATTTGAAGCATCATTAATAAATTTTGCTATTTCATCTTTCGAGAAAATTTTGGCCTTCTTGGGTCTAAATCCCACATTTTGCTTCTTCAAAAATGATGTAACTTTTAAATATTTGCTTAAATCCATGTTCTTTTCGATCTTAATGACACTTTTTAACATGGAATACCTTGACCATAAGGTATTGGGTTTACATGTTTTAGCAAGTTCCGCGAAATATGCCATAAAAACTTCTTCTTTCATACTTCTGATTTTTTTCTCGCCACACCAGCTTGTAAATGCTGTATATTGTTTCTCGTACCTGTGCTATTTCGGCTGCTTTGAGAATGTATTCAGGTAATTCCTCGTCAGAAGACTCCATGGGAAACGTTTTTTATTCAAAATCGACGATACTGATCAGAATGTACTAAAGACACTTTTAATTATCGATGACTTTTAATGACTTTGATCTTTTATAATATGGACACCGGCACCGGTCAAAACTAAAAATCTGACAAGCAAGTTTAATTATACCAGGATGTTTGAAACAATGTTTTTAAACAATATTAATTTTTAGTGAATATTTCGTTGATTTTACACCTAATTTGTACAAATAAAAGAATACTATGCCAATAATAGAATTATACTAAGTCAAACTTCAGAATTAAAAACATTTTAAGTACCTGTTTAGGTGGGAATGGGTTTATTTTCCGCATGTGGGAAAGTATTATTTTCCGCACTAGTGCGGAAAAGTGACACTTTCCAAATAAATTGTCGTGTGAAAAGTGCTGCTTTCCACACGCTAGTAGAAAAAAACATTACGTAGTGCTATTAATTTTAGGCTTGCGTCTTTATTAAAGGATCAGTTTGTCATTATTCTAAAAATTTTAAATTATTTCAAAATGCTGCAGTTTTAGCAAAAATATGTTGACAGCTTTTAGAGAATAAAATTTCTCATCGTAATGATATCTTCTACAGATACAAGAATCTTTTTGTTGCAAAATAAATGTTAAGAACAAATTTAAAAATATAAAAATTCGTTTTTTTTTTGTAATGACTCGAAAAATATTGACATAAAAGTTATATAAATTAAATTAAAGGTCTTTTAAAAATACATTATTTATGTCCTATAAAGTTTCGTGTTTCATAGTTTTTAAGATATTGACGTTTTAAATTTAAAAAAAAACGTTAATATCTGAAATTAAGCCTTTTTTCAATTATTTTTTGTTTGACCCCAATTTTAACTTTAAATTCGTGTTCAGAGGAATAAAAAATCCTAGTTTGACACACATCACATATTTTATTGTGGGCCTGTGTAAGTTTGCACGTAACAGTGTAGCCGATGCGATGTGATAAATAATTATGATTCTTGGGTAAAATAATTGTTACTTGAAAATTTAATGACAACAAAGACGCTTCTAAAAGCAAATGACTTATGCTGTATAATGTAAGGCATTTTTTCATCTATCAGTCTAATTATTTTCTATTTCTAAGGGCAAATAAACCAACCTGCTATGCAAAAAGCACTTTTTATTGCCATAAAAGTAAAAATTTAAAGTTATGAAACCATCCGACCATGATAAAGAAAAGTTTGCTACACTCGAAGCGTAACTTTATAAATTGACATGATACTTGCAAAAAGTAAAAAAGTCGAAGCGATCCTTTTACGTCGTTCCCCTGCATGAGTGCTTTTAAATATCAATATGAGGACCACCCAGTTATTAAAAAAGCTTTACTGCATTTGGTTTACAATTTGAGTTTAAACTCTAATTATGGTATTGAATTTCAAGAGTTGACAGTTATTATTCCACGCATTTTTAAATAAATGTGTATTTAGTGAGCTTAAATTTGGGGTTAACATCCAAATTCAAAATTAACATTTTAACTGCTATGATCGACTCCCTCACCCTTCCCCTAATCTCACACAGATTTTTTGAAATGCGTATTAATTGCCTTAGTTTTATTTAAAAAACCTCATTTGCTTAATATTTTTATTTTAGACTAGTATTTAAAACTACTAAGAAAGTTGTCTAGAACCCAGTGCCCGATTTATATTTTTTACGAGTGTAGACCACTTTATTTTCGCCGCTATATGTACCTTTCTAAAATAATAATTTTCCCTATGTAGTAAGAAAGAAACTAAAGTTAATTAAAAGAATGAATTAGTTATTAACAAAGGGCATTAAAGAAACAAGAATTACAATTTTTTAAGGGACTTTTTAATAGCAAAATCATTTATAATATCATCATAGTTTATGGTATTCATTATCTCTGCTTCTAGAGCCAAAGATTCATTTTTTCTTGAGACAATAAAGATCGTTGATAATTTTTTATACGTTTTAAACTGAAAAAACTTCTTTTCTTAGAACCATTCGTAGGGTAAACATTAGATATAGATTGATTCCTCAAAAACAGTTGAGTTTGATCTAGGCTTTACTGCACTGAAATTAAGTGAGTTTCCTCTAAAATCTGCCGCCCCTAAGCCGCGGCCTATAGGGCCTATTGACAAATCCAGGACTCCTAGAACCACAGTGAGAAAATATCATTGGGTAAGATTAGCTTATAGTATTAGCTTGTGTAGAGTTAGCTATATTTTAGTGGAAAAACATGTTTCACTTATTTTAACCCAGTTTTCTCGCAATTTTACACTGTTTCTTGCGAAGAAAAAAACGTGATATTTGCCGAGAACCCCCCTCTCCCCCACGTAAGGTCAGTTGAGATTCGGCTCGACCCCCTTCCCCTAAATGCCTCACATAATCAATGGACGCTCCCTAAGGGTTAATTAAGATAAACAAAAATGATTTTAAAAAAATATATAAATTACTTGGGCAACTTTAACTGCTGCGTGGTGCCATCTTTTGTGAATTTGAAATTGAAAGGTTTAACGACTGCTACGTCAGTCTGCATATGCGATTTTACCAAAAAAATAACATTTAAGCAGTAAATAATATTTGTTTTAAATTGCCTTATTTTTGTTTCGAAGTCATTTGGTTCTAGGTTGCTTTTATTTAATTTTTTGACTGTGTTGACAGTTTCTCTTCGTTTTGGTTTATTTAGTTTTGTTTGTATTTTTTGTTATCTTGGAATAGTCCACAAAGGCTAAGGCCTGGGTTGTATTGTACTACTCCACAAAAATGAGTATGTATTCTATATTTGATTAAATAAAAAAAATATTAGCATTTTATTTTCTGTTCTAAAATAAATTACCATGGAAGTGCTTTTGATTGCAATAAATAAAATTTTCTCGCGCCTTGCCACTTGTTATTTTTTTTTAAACTTTCAAAACGTATATTTTTATTACCATTTTGACAGCTTTTCTCTATGTTAGCTACTACCGCGCATACTGAGCATATGTTTATTTTTAGAAATAAGTTTTAAATAACCGTGCATAAATACATACATATGGTATTGACACAATAGTTTTTTACGAAAAAAAATACTGTTTTTCTTTATTAATATAAACATTCCATAAAAAGCAGAATTCGCTTTATTTTTTTTTAGTATTATGATTTTCTTTAAAGTAATATAAGCCCAAAATTTAGTATTTAATAAATAAATAAACAACAAACTTCAGTATATAAACGAATACGTTCTATTAAATATTTAAAAAGTCTTAAAACAGAAATACGGTTTCTGTTTTTCATCTAGGGGAATGTTCCTCATTTTGGTACATTCGTGTGCGTTTTATGATGTTTAATAATGCACACATGATGTATCGCTCAATTTTAAAAATAAGTGGCTGGATGTCATTAAATATGAAAAGAGAAACTGCCTTTTCGTTTTAGGTTTGACGTTGACGGATATTTTAAAGTATTAAATACTGCGTTTCCAAGTGCATTAAGCTGGCCAGTTGGTTAAACCAGTGCCATAAAACCTAATTAAAAAAAAATGCATTGGAGTGAACACGAATGACATTTTCGTTTTTTTACGATATTATTGGGTAAAATTATTATATTTAATTTATATCACATATGACAAAACTTTACATATATTAGAATTCCCTAAATTTTATAACAGTTTTTGTACAAATTTAATTTTAATTTCTATTTTACTTTTCATTTAAGTTAGTTTTGACAACGGTGGTAGACTTGCCATCGAAAAGTAGATAAGTGTTCTGAATTTTTTGAGTTTTTGGGGCTTTTTTCTTTTCCGTCTCAGGCGATCTGCCAGTTCATAATGGTCAATAGGACTGAGCAGGCTCAGCCGCTATACCACGGGACCAGGACCGAAGTGGTCTCATTCTCTAGAAACATTTCAGGCGAGCAATCCCAACAAAAACATTAAAATTATTCAGTAAGTAAAGTAAATGTTTAGGGTTAATCAAAATCACTGGCCACATTATAAGTCTATAAGTGCCATGGGTGCCAATTTAATGACCTGGAAAATTACACCGATCCACAAAAAAAAATTGCCGTGTGCAGGGTGTCAGACCAAAAATTTCTGGTGTATTTTTTGCCGCTGAACACAAATCTGAAGTAAAAATTGGGATTTTTTTTTATTTAAAAAGTTAATATCTCAAAAAGTATAATAAACTATGTATTTTTACAAGACCTTTATTTTAAGTTACATAATTTTTTTGTCTAAATACAATATTTATAAGTTATAATCAAAAAGTCGAATTTTCAGGATATTTTCAAGGTATACACCCTGGAAAAAATTTGAAAATGTTTTTTTTAATTTTCAATTTTTTTTTGCAAAATTTCAGTGATTTAAGATTCAAATGAATAAAATAAATGATTTGTAATAAAAAAAAAACAAAATCACATTAATAAAAATTTTGTTTCCTATTTTGGACTAAAATTTGTAGTCAAAATTACATTTTCGTTTATATCTACTTTATTATTTATCTTATCTTATCGAAAATAATTATATAACTTTTTATATAGACAATTTAGAAAGCTCTATTTTTTGTTTTATGATCCCTTGTGAATGTAATCAATTTTATATAGGTAAAACTTCCAGACCATTAGCCAAACGCATAAAAGAACATAGAACATACATTAAAAACACAAAATCCACAAATCTAAAATCTGTCAACACGCATTTGATAACAACCACATAATAATCTGCAATGCTTCTAGTATTTTAGCAAAGGAAACTTGTTCAGAAAAAACGTAAAATAAAAGAAAAGCAACAATTGAAAAAGGGGAAACATTTTGTTAATTTAAATATTTAATTGGTTACCTATGCTTGATGCTGAAGTAAATTCAGGTAAACCCTTAAAATTAAAATTTACACCCCATCACCTTTTTCTTTTAAATATTTAAATATACCAGTCAAATAAAAATTCATTTTAAAAAAAAAAGTCATAAAAAGTGAAAAGCTCTTAGAATTTCCTAACTTTTTAATTCCAAAATTTTTTTAATTTGGTTTAAATTTCTATTCTGATCTTTTTTGAAAACGGTGGCCGACTTGCCCCCAAAACGTAAAAATGTTCTTAATTTTTTTTTTTAGGGTTTTTATCTTTTTTGTTGCAGGCGATCTGAAATTTTCTTGGGATCAATGGGGTTTAGCAGGCCGTTCGTTATTTCCCGGCCGGACCGAAGTGGTCCCACTTTCCAAAAAGTAATAAGGCGAGTATCTCAAAGAAAACGTACTGAGTAAAATCAATTTGTGAATTTCGGTGGTATCCATGGCATTGAACCTAAATACAATAATTTGTCTGAAAACGTAATTACGGCCCATTTGTCACAATTAATACGCCGTCTGTGGGTCTAACAAACCGTCTGCGTCTGCTGCATCGAAAACAATAATAGCCAATAAAAATAATATTAAGCCTGCAGACTTTCTTTAGCCCCCGCATTCTGCAAATCCTGCATTGTCACTATTAATGCATTCTGCGTAGGATTAGGCTGGTCTTGGGCAGCAGCGTAGGTGTTGCCAACGTGAATAAAAGATACTACAAACATGTAGCGAGTAAAACTTGGCGTACTACTTTCGAAAAGTCGTAAAGCTACATACAACCACAGTGGCGTAGACAGAAATTTACATGAGGCAGGAGTGGAACATTTAGATCGTTAAACTCCCACTGTACTTGAAAGTGCCCCCAAATAAAATAGAAAAAAACCAAAACTTTTTTGGACGTTACAAATAGATTTTTTTTTATCTTCGGCTTTGTGCTTAAATTAAAGCGTTTGTGATTTAAGGGATTGTCTTTGTGTGTTTTTAACTATTTTTGGCTATTTTAGGCTATTTGTGATTCTGATTTTTGTGACTACTTGTGATTTTTTTTTTTTTTTTTTTTAAAGAAACCAAAGTATGTAAACAAAATGTACATTTCCCCAAATTACAATTGGTCAAATTTCTTGTTAAAGGTTCCTGGTAATCCATTTTAATAAAACTAATACGAAATAATCAAAATACTGCCAATAAAATTACACAAATAAAAAATAAAGAATATTCTCCATAAAAAATCATGTTTGTTTAAATACAGGCCAAGACCTCTCACAACCTTCGAGCATATATCTTCTAGAAGCAGCATTGCCACTTGGCCGTGCGAACAAGCGTGCAACGGAGAAATAAAATAACCTGTATTTCTCGGTCCCTCCGACCAAAATTAGCAGGCAGAGCGAGAATATTATTATCATTTTTCTTTCTCGCATGCTTGTTTGGGGCCAACGGCAAATTGTTTTATTTAAAATTATGCTCTAATATCCTTTAAAAACCACAAAAAAACAAAGTCAACAATTTAAAACTAATCAATAACAATACAAGAATTATTTATTACATTAAAATAATTAATAAATAAAAAACCTACATAGGTAGCAACATTTTTATGTTTTATTTATACAGGATGTAAAAAGTATGATGCTCACGATTAAAATGGGCGATAGTGGAGCTCAAAAAAAAATCAAAAAAATTTATATGACATATTTGTCAAAGGTTGACGATTTTTGTCTAAACGATGTCAAAGTTAAAACTTAAGAAGCAATTATTTCTGAAAATCTTAAAATTGGAAACTTTCGTCTTAATCAATTATCTATAGATTCATTGGGTAAATAAAAAACTAAGTTTTAAATGTTTCAATCTAAAAAAAAAAAAAAAAAAAATAATTTTTCCCACAAAAAAAAAGTTAAAAAAAAATTGGCAACAAATACCTAGAATCCTTGTCCTGAAGTAAAGTCAGTTGTAGATATTTGCTCACCAACCCGGCAGCGATATTTTTTGTTTGTTTTTAAATCGGAAAATATGCCGATATGAAAATTTACCCATACGTAGTGCAATTGTACCAAAGATTTTTTAAAAAAGGAATATGTGCAACCGAGAAATCTTATTCTACAAAAATAAAAAAGTGCCCGTTTTTTAAAAAAATAATAATTTGTGTTCTTAAAATGGATATTTAGCCTATTCTTTTTAAGTACAACCTTTTTTCTTAATAACAAATAAAAGACAAACAATCATTCTTTGATGTTTTTTACTTAAATTTAGTTTCAAATTAAATATTAAAATAAATTGCAAGAAGTTATTTTTATTATTTGTATGTAAATGAACATCGTCTTAAAAAAAGTAAGTATACAAAAGATCGCAAAAAACGTTCGACAGTCGACTCGCATTGGATGAAACGAAAAGGCCAACTTTTTTAAACTTTGAAAGGTCATATTTCGAAAACGATTAACTTTTGACCCATATGTTCTTGGTTTTTTCGACGTGTTTTGAGCTCCACTATCGCCCATTAAAATGGTGAGCATCATACTTTTTACACCCTGTATAAGTAATGAGTATTTCTGGATAACTTGTTAATAATGTTCTATTTTTTCTTAATTGCAAAAAGTCTAAGAATTTATAAACGTAATTTGTTTTATGTTACTTTTTTTATTTGATTTTATAACGGTTATAAAGGTAAAAAAAGCGCTTTTAATAAAAATATAGTTGTTTTAAATACTTATATTAAAACACTGTCCGACTGGATTTAAAAACCAGGCCCCAATGCTATATACAGTTATATAATTAAAAATCTATTGTTTTCGTTATAAATTAATTTTATTTAACCACTGTTATAGCATTAAAACGAATGAAACAATTTTATTAACTATAATTAGTTTGAAACGGATCAATAAAAAGTATTGTATTATTATATCGAGACAAATCCAAACAAACACAAAATGTATAAGTTTTTTTTAGACATTGTTCTTTAGTTATAATAATTGTAAAATATAATAAGCGGCAACGTTGTAATCAAAGAACGGAGGCGCGAAGAGTGCAGACAAGCACGCGTGGGCTTTCCGTAGGACCTGCCTCAACATCTGGCCGCTTGCCTCAGGGGGCGCTCACTTCGTCCTTCCTGCGAACCGGAAAACCGGCTAGGCTAGAACTGCTAGAAGCAGGAATGAACATAAACATTGACATTTTATAATATTCTCTCATTCCTAAAATTTTTACTGACGTTTTAATTTATTTTTCGTTAAAAACGGAGATAATTCATATCACGGTTTATTCAGGAGCAACCTTATAAACTGAAAATTTGTATTTTACGTTTAATAAATTTTATTTTTGGCAATATGTTTTTAACCTATTTTAGGCAACTATGAAAAAAAGTATTTTTATTAAAGCCTAACTTAAATAGAGTGGATCGCTCTAAAACGACTACATAATTGGTTTTTCAACGATTTTGTCGTTTGGTAAGAGGTGACGAGGTTATACTTGACGTTTTATTTTTATAAAAATGGGGGTACTTTTTCATAAATACACGTGAAGTTTTATGTAAATATGACAAGTTGATGTTTCAGGATTCTTTTTACAATAAAAAAAAATTGAATGGAGGGTAATTATAAAATTTTTATTTTTGGAAGATGTAGCACCAAATCAAAATGGACGATTGTTAAAAACTCTTCACCTTTAATTAGAGCAGTAGAAAAATGGGATGTTAAATTAAAATGTAATTGTAAAAGTCTTGAAGACGATTCATATAAAGGATGTCCAAAAAAGTGTATCAACACCAGAAATCGTAGTAAATATTTAGGATATACTTTTGAAAGGTCGTCGATTAACCAATAGAGATTTAGTTAAATCTTTAGGGAATTCATCCAGCTGGTCAAAATTGTTTTTGCTGAAGTTGTAGGTTGTATAAAGCTGTATGCATACTGGGTCAAATGGTGGCCGCATTTGCTAACAATGGTAGAAAAACACATTCGAATGCGACTTTTTCAGCATCATTTAAAGCGGTTTAAAGAGGATAAAAACGATTTCGTACATGATTTATGATTCCAGATGAGACTTGGGTCCATCACCATGATCCTAAATCAAAACAAAAAACTAAGCAGTGGTGTGAATCCAATGATTTGGCTTCGAAGCGAGTTGGAGTCCAAAAACGGCCAAGTTGGTATGAGCATCAGTTTTCTAGGATGCAAAGGGAATTTTGTTCGTGGATTGCCTCCAAACGGGTTAAAGAATAAACTCAGATTATTATTTTAACCTTATGGGCCAACTGAATGCAAAACTGTTTACAGAACAAAAAAATAAATTTTCACCAATTTTATCAAGACAACGCACACTCATACACAGTTTAAAAGATCATAAAAAACAGTGAATTAAAAGCTAATTATTGGAACATCCACCGTATTCGTCAGATTTAGCTCCCTCTATTTTTTGGCTGTCTTAAAATCTTCATGCGTGGAAAACAATTTTCATCGAAACAAGAGGTAATATTAGCCGTGGAAAGTCTTCCGAATTTTTACTTCTAGGATGGATTCGGTAAATTCGAAACTCCCTCGAACAAGTGTTCTGAAGTTCAGGGAAATTATATTAAATAATAAAATGTATATCAAACCATAAAATCGTGTTTTTCTTATCTAATGAGAAAACTAATTGAAAAACCAAGAATATGTAATGAACAAAACTAATGTTGGCTTAATAGACCTGATTTCCCAAATTTAAGTTAGGTTCAATCATTGGCATCTCTAGAATTTTCAATTTTTTAATCTAAATACTCAGACATGAGACCCACACCTAATATATACCAGATGCTATTGGCTACCAAAAATGGTGTCTTTGGTGCTCCTCCCCCAGAAAAAAATGGAGTTTGAAAAGAAAATCCTCTATTTTTGTCCGTGAATTTGATCAAATTTTATTGTCAGATCACAATTTTCGCAAAAATATCTGCATTTTTCTTGATATCTTATGAATCTCAAATATTTGCATAAGAAAATTGTTGAGTGAAGCCAATAGTATCTGGTATATACTTGGTGTGGGTTTCATATCTCATTTATTAGATAAAAAAACTTAAAAATCTTAGAGACGCCAATATTTACAATTAAATACAATATAACTATTTTTAAGTTGCCAAATTAATTTTTTTAATCTTAATTTCCAAATAACAACAGTAGAATTTTACCCTACTTTTTTTTCCTAACTTGTGAGGCGTATGGTTAAACGTCTTTAATTTAACTTGATTTAGTAAAAAATTATCAAATGTCTTAATTTTTTATTTACACAGCTTAAATTTAAGCTGCTTTAAACACACGTTACGCATTATTTATTTTTAAACCACAATTAAGCCCTAATTATACCGGTTTATATTAACTTTTGTTGTAATGTGCTATGTTTTACCCGAGGGGCATATTGTTGATGAATTTCGGTGCAAAAGCATGTTGTTCTACATCTAATTAACATAATTTACATGGTATTACAAAGGATGTAATAATATTACCATTAAATTTACAAGCATGTATGTGTATAACGTCGAATTGCTATGTATTATTTAAATGTCAATACCGTAACGAACTTATGCATATTTGTTGAGCCTCGTCAACAGCATGGTTTGTGCTTTTTCTGCATCTAATGTGATAAAATGTTGTTTATACAAACAATAATTGTGCACCTTTATTATTGACAAAATGGTGAAGGTAACATAATAACAATCCATAAATTCTGAACAAAAAATAATTATTCATATAATATTTATAAATCCGCCGATTATAATAAAATTTAAATAAACCTTTAAATGTAAAAACTTACCACCGTATTCGAGTGTGGAAGAAAACTAATTTTTTATAATATTGTTCCCAATAAAATAACACTACTTCACTTTTATTGCTACACTGTTTTTAAAATTAAACATTTTTTATTGTAAAAAAAGTACTTTTACACATTATATAACGTACATACATGAAAATTTACACTAAAGCAGGTCATTTACCACAAATATGCGTTTTTTTTTTAATTGAAACAATGTAAACATCCGGTTTATTATAGAATATTTACTTAAAACCAGTATCAATAATTATCCAGATTCTAGTAAATTTAGATTCTCATACAAATTTACACAATGGCTGATGTACAACTTCATTCATCAATTCCTTTAAATTTACACGCCGCCATCGCATGGCGTGATCATTTTCGACTTGAAAAATTAAAAAGAGCATCTAGCCATGTTTCTCCGGTTATATCCAGTCTATGAAATTTATTAATTGAGGTTTAAAGTGCGTTTTTATTTGTTATGTGGTTTTATTGTTTTGTAGGGAGGATAACTAGATAGGCACTGTTTGCTCTGAACATACTACTACAAAACTGTTGTGACCAGCGCAAAGACGTTTTTGTCTGTTTCGTTGATTATGAGAAGGCCTTCGATAGAGTACAACACACTGGAGACAAAAAGCAGCAGTACGACTTAACGGAAAGCTTACGGAAGAAAGCCAAATTCTACGAGGGGTCAGACAGGGCTGCATACTGTCACCACTACTCTTTAACATGTATTCAGACAAAATCTTTAAACAGGCTACACAAGAACTAGAAATGGAAGTACAAATTAACGGAGAATATATAAATACGATACGATATGCCGACGACACTGTTATCCTGAGTGATAAACTGGAAGACCTGCAACATCTATTAAACTGTGTAAATGCAGAAGGACAAAAAGTGGGGCTCAACATGAATATCAACAAGACAAAATTTATGGTCTTCAGTCGACAACCACATCTTGATGCTGCACTACAGATTGATATGAAAAAAGACAGAGTAACCCAGTTCATATACCTTGGATGTTATATGACCGAGCATCTAAATCCAGATAAAGAAATAAGATGTAGAATAGAGACCGCCCGAACAACATTCCAAAAAATGAAACCACCATTCTGCAATGATAATCTGAATCTAGAGAATGGTAAAATCCTACATATGGTTAGTGTTGCTGTACGGGGCAGAGATCTGGACAATTAAAGCCGCTACAGTTAATCGGTTAGAAGCATTCGAGATGTGGTTGCACCGGCGAATGCTGAGAATACCCTGGACAGCTATGCAGACCAACGAAATGGTGCTAACAGGGCCGACGCAACACGTATGCATGATAGTTAAATGCAGGAAAATCTCGTATTGGACATACCTTAGAGAGAGCGCTTCAAGAATTCTCAGCTGATTATGATGGAAAAATTGGTAGTAGGAGTAGGAGCAAGCAGGCTTTCTGGCTGAGGAACATCTGAATGGATAGGCATCGACGCGACAGAGAACTATTCCGATTGGCGCAGAATTGAGAAATACTTGCCCAAATAATTGCCGACGTCAGGGGGATCTGATATGGCACTTGAAGAAGAGGAAGGGAGGATAAAACGCAAGTTACATAAAATATGTTCTTCTTGTTGCAAGATCAAGTGCAGTTCGCAACAAAAATATAATAGTTATCTTCAGTATTAATACTTCATAAAAATAATACCTATTAAGTTGTGCATCCATTAAGCGCGTCTTGTTCGTTGTCGTTGCCGCGGAAAGGAAATAACGAAGTGGTGCGCGCGGCAAGGCTAAAACTCCCGTGGATAAAGCAGGTTTAGGAAGAGGCGCGCGATATCCTTGTGCGGCAGCCTCGATAAATGGATAAGCACCTTTAGGATAACTTGTATAAAACTTATCGAATGCATGTTTATAGACATTACAGCACAGCAAATATAATGCATTTTTAATACATTGTGTTTTCACTTCTATACTTAATTTTTACGGTACCTAAAGCCCCCACTGCACGACCAGCTAAAAGTTTCACTGTTGGTTATCCGATGATCTGCAAAAGTCAAACGTCCAACAAGGAGCGATTAGAATTAATGTGGTTTTAAACATGGGTAAATGCTTTGAATTTCATTTAAATAAATAACCGTATTTTTCAATCTTATTGATCTTGAAATTATTCGCGTATTTTATATCATACGTAGTTAGTAAACAAAATACCTAAATAGGTAATTAGTCCTAGCAGTATCATGCTTTAAAACACCGTTTTAATTAAAAGTCATAAAAAAGGTCTTAAAACGCTAGTAAACAGAACAACTAAGTACAAAACCATTATTCGAAAATTACGTCCTTGTGAAATCTGCGCTAATTAAACACCTGCACTATATACGCCCTGGTGCTAATTAGGACGTTATTAGGGCACCGAGACGAGGATAGGTAGCTATTGCGACGTACAAAAGGTGGTATTTACGGTATCAAAAAGCTGCGAAAGTTGTTTTGCCGAAATTTGTCCTAATTTAAAAACACGCTTAAAGACAATTCTATAGATGAAATCTGCCCAAAACCAAAAATTCGAAAAAGCAACTTACCTCTTGCTACCTCCACTTTAATAAAAAATAGGGGTTTAAAATAAGGCTAAGGTCAACTTTTATTCAGAAAATAAAAAAAGAGTAAATAAGTTTAAAATCCAACATATAAATAATTAGCTTACCCCATTTTGAATAAAACTGGATGTATTCAAAAAAATAATTTGAATTATAATTCTTGGACCTCTATAACCTTAAAAATGACAGATTTGGGTCTTTAGTCTTGTTTTTACCACCCCAATAGGTTAGGACTTGTTACAAAAACACATCTTGCAACTTGGAAGCTATTTTTCTGTAGCCACCAGTACAGGTATGTGTGCCGTTAAGATAACCCGTAGCTGGAAAGTTCTTTATTTTCTTCGTTAGGAACGCAAAAAATTTTTTTTAGCATTTTCGGGCAAAGGGCCAAAATGTTCTATTTAAATAATTGATGGAAATTTTAGTTTTCCATGGTAGTGCAATACTACTGTCTCCGTGTTAGCACAAGAAAATTGGCTATCACATATTTTTTTGTTACCAATTTAAATTTTAAGGTTTAGTACAAGGTGTACATTTCTCAGTTAGTAAGGCTACTTTAAATACTTATCTATGTTAAATTTTAATTGACGTTCTCTACATAAATTTAAAAGGTAAAGTAAGGTGGGTGGTTAAAGTGATTGTAAAGAACTGTACCAGGGCAGGCGTTGGCTAGAGCAGTGATTAAAAGAAAGGTGATTTAGTAAATGGTATTGTAAAAAATAAGCTGCAAAAAAACATAATAGCCAAACCTGTTGATAAGATGGTTAGTCAATAATTCATACCGAGTGTCACAGAAGTGGTAAGTGATACCGAGTGTCCCAAAAACCGTAAATAATTTATAAATTTGACTTTAAACTTTCTAACTTTTGTAGTGATAAAAAACAATTACTAATGGTGTCATAACGTCGATAGATTTACGCTTCATAGACTCCGTAAGGCGTTTCAGTTTTCTAGTGAAATTTAAATAATTTCTTTGCTAATGTTGTGAAGTGAATTTTTCTTCGATTTTTTTGAGTAAATTTTATAACTTTTTTCTTTCATTTTTGTATTAATTAGGTCTTTGATATTTTTGTGAACATCTGATATTGTCAGTAGGTAATAAGTTATGATAAAAATTCCCGAATTCTTGACAAATTAATTAAAGCTATCAGTGCCTATTACACACGATACTTTGTGGTGTAGTAATACATATATTTTATTGTAAATAAAAACTTGCGTATAGTTATTCTATTCTTAGTGTCTTATTTAGCAATAGTCATTCTAAAGGGCGTCCAAACCTTAATTTGCACCTATTGGTTTTTAGTTTATACTTAGTGGATAGCAGAGTTTGTCGGCAACTACTTATGGTGCAGAGGCGTACCGACAGACAGATAGACGCCAAGCCAAATTAAGCCACTTTGATTTACTTCTTTAATTTTGGGACAATCCACGAAGGCTTAAAGTCTAAATATGTATGTAGGGATTCTAAAGTAGTGAAGATAAACTAATTCACGCACGGTTAATTGACTCTTACAAGCTCGCAAATCTACCTGAAAAATATTATATACCCTTGAAAATAAATAAGTAACCAGCGTTAAATGAAATAAGTTAATAACTGCTGTGTAAAAACAAAAAAAATTAAATTATTTAAATCGGCATTTAAAATGGGAAATACTCTAAAAAGTTTGTTTAGAATACTATATGCTAAAACATATTATCTAGGCTTTCTACTTATTTAGGACTGGTCCAATATGTCTGTCAAATATACCATTTTAAACATTAGTCCATAAAACGAAGGGACAAAGCTGTAAATAAATCTCCCAGTTTTCCCTTGTGGCCCAATTCTTAGATCTTCGGGGATGGATGCTTTCAAGTGAGAAAAAAAGTTTATCAACATTAACAGATGGGAAAGGGCTAAAAATGGCCTCATGCCCGAAAAATGGGTTTCCCGCTTATATCTGCCAAAAAAATGCGAAGTGAAGAATTTTTGTTTAGAAAAAAAAATAAAGATCGCCTTGTAATCTACAAAAATGGTCCTTAATATTATTTTCGAGAAATCGATAATTTTCGTGATACCAGGGACCCAAAAATCCCCTCACTTCAGCTGCCGCTCTACCGCTTGAATGCTGCTATCTTTATGGATTCACTTATAAGCGGGCGGACAAATTGTTTCATTACTCGGGCAATAATGTACATTTTTTAATCATTCAAAATTCATCGAAATTGAAAAACCCGTACCTATCATTGCAAATGGGTTTGGGTCCAGTCTGATTTTTCTAGAATATTAAAAAAAGCGGTCAATTTTTTTCCAATATTTTGAGAGTATCTCATTAATTTATTAATATTTTTTGAAAAAATGGTTTGTTATTTACATTTCTTTTTGATAATAAGACCTTAGCAAGTATTCAATGATTCCAGAAAATTTCACCATCTTTCTTGCGTTTTGATAAAAAATTGTTTTGCCCATCTGCATTTTCTAGCCGTTTCCGAAGTTCTAGAAAATCTAGAATAAACGCGAATCAAAAACTCATCCTCTGTTGAAATGCTTTTCAATCACATCATTTGAAAGCTTAGATTGTCTAGTTTCTAAATGTACTTTTTTCTTTTTAATAAAGTCCAATAATTTGTAAAAAATCAGGGAAATTCATCACACCAGTGACTCGCGGACTCACAACTAACCACATCTATCCAGTGTGGAATGTTATGGATTTTTCGACGGCTGTTTTTGCGAAAAATATTGGTGTTGCGAAAAAATGGTAAGGACCTTTTTTGTAGATTTCGAAGTGATCTTCATTTTTTGCTTAAACGAAAATTCTCTAATTCGCATATTTTGGCAGAAATTTGCGGGAAACTCATTGGACTTTGGGGCCATTTTCAGTGACCCACGCGGAACGTATAATTTTCCGCGAAAGCATCCCGAAGATCTAAAAATTCTCCAAATAGAAACTTCAGTTTATTTACAGCTTTGGGTCTTTAGGTCTTCAGTTACTGGACTACATAATGATAGACTTCCTACAGTTTATTTAATTGTTTTTATTTTTATTCCTGTTTATTTTCAATTTTGTTTCCCATAAAATTTTCGTTAACGTGTGGCAACGACTTGTTTAAACTATTTTTATAAAAAAATTGCTTTAAACTGGTTTTCGTATTTTTTAAATATTTACAGTTCTTAAATTTCCAATGAAAAATTCATGTACTACTTTAAAACTAAAACCTCATACGTGCAAGAAGAGACCGCTTCGGTCCATTTCTTAGTTTATAGATATAATGTGCACAGAGTGCAGACGATCAATTCCCAACGAACTTCAAATTGCAAAGGAAACTCAAAAACCTTACCAAATTAGGAAAACTTATCAACGTTTTGGTAGGATATCCATATTCTGGGACCTGATCAAGCGGTCCCCACTTGCATGTCTGTAAATGAATCTGTCAGAATCATATAGAACATCTGTTCAATTCAGTTATTGTGTTTTTATTAGAATTTTTTGCATTTGACCCCTTAATAAATTAGATTAGTACGCCTATGAATGAATTTAGTTTGGTGTTGTCTTTTTATTCGTATGTTATGTGGGACAGACAGATAGACACAAAGATGTCATTTTTTTCAAGCAAAAAAATTTTTGAAAAAACAACTTGCCGCACGTGTATGTAATATACAGTAAAATAACGGGAAACCATGCATTAAAACTAAATACCGTTTAATCTTTAGCAGTAAAACACCATATTTTAACAAAACTTAAATAAAATTAAAATGTGCATAAATATGCCTATAAATTTAGGCGCAATCCGTTATTTCTTATAATTTAAATTTGGCGTTAAAAGTATAGCAAAAACTCCTCATTATGTTTCCTGCTATATAATAAAACGATCTCATTCCTCATTTTCCTATTAAAGGAAAGTGTTTCTTTTATTACTCTATTACCGGTTGAGGGTACAGAAACACTGTTAAAATGTTTCAACTAAGGGGTCTTACATTAGAACTGAAGTATCGTTAGTTTAACTTTTGCGGCTCTTTTGTTTCGGGATTCTGCTTTGCAGTTCTTTGATGCCGAAAATCAGTAATTTTCCTTGGTTTGTGTAAATACCTGTTAGCAGATTTGATTTAGAGATAACACAATCATGTTATGTGCAGGGTTATTCATTTTAAAGTAAACAGGGCTTTATTTTTGAACTTCCCTGTACTTTTTTCAAAAACGAATATAGCCATTTTGTGTATTTTTTTCCGTAGAATTCAATAATCTAATCAGAAAAACATTTAAAACAAAAACAAAAGAGTTACAGCACAAGTAACGTAATTTTAAATGAAATACCCCGTATATCTTTATATCATTTATATCAATGAATAGAGATTTTCACGAGGAATTCGGTGATAAAGGGGTTGCTGGGTTTATTTGCTGCGGTTCTGCTGTAATTGTCTAAAAACTGCATGATACTATAAGGATAGTTTCACCTGAAAGAACCTGGCTACCATAGGTCACAAGTGCTTATTTGTCAAAGTCAAGAATTTTTAAAAACGTTTATTACTTTTTGGAGTACTTTTATAATGATGTTTTCATCAAAAGAACGGCTTCAAATTATAACTCTCTATTATAAATGTGGAAACGATTCTTTGGACGGATGAAGCTACGTTCACTACATCGGGAATGTTTAACCGACGCGACGCAATACGCACAGCTGGGCAAGACAAAATCCTAGGAAATTTCAAGAGATTAAATACCAAGGGAGGTCTTCTCTTCATGTCTGGTGTGGTGTGCTTAACAATAGAATTGTCGGGTCAATATTCTATGAGGGATCCTTAACTGGATAAAGATATCTCAATCTTCTTGAAAACGATATTGAGGACATTTTAGAAGAATTGTCACTCGAAACGTATCACAAGATAATTTGGCAACAAGACGGAGCCCCGCTCATGCTGTTCGTCAAGTTGTGCAGTACAGTACGCCATTACAATAAGTGGATTGGACGTTATGACACTATTAGATGGCCACCCAATAGTCCAGATATTACAATGAAATTATTATGATGAAAACCTCATTATAAAACTACTTCAAAAAGTAATAAACGTATTTTTAAAATTCTTGACTTTGACAAATAAACACCTGTGACCTGTGGCAGCCAGGTTTTTTTAGGTAAAACTATCCTTATAGTATCATGCAGTTTTTAGACAATATGGGTCAAAAATTGGGTTTAAATTAGTATATGATAAAAAAAGTAATTTCTGAGATTTTTCAAAAATAAAGTACTAAAAATTCAAATTTTCTAAAACATTCGTTGGATAGCGTCATCATGGGTAAAAATTTTGCCAAATCCCCAACTTAATTTTGTTTGAAAGCCTTCTGTGTTCCAAGTTTGATTTTTTTTTATGAAATGTACTATTTCCCAAAAACCCAAAGTGTCAGGTATAACCCCATTATTTCATCTTTTTTAAAATAATATTATATTTTTATTTTGGGTAATAACAATATTAAATCCTTATGATAAAAAAAATGTTTTTAACTAAATTTTTAAACCTGGGGCATCGAACTTAAAATTTACATTCTCTCTGGCAAACCCTTCATAAGGTTTGTTCCAACAGCGCCAAAACCGTTCAAAACCTCCCAAGATCCGCTCGCGCAGTGTTTAAAAAGCGCCCCAAATTAATCCTGCGCATGGTTGTGTTGAGGGTTTTTTTTGGGGAACAAACCTTAAATTTGGGTTAATTTGTTTGTTTCTTAATTTTGTTTAGTTCTTTTGGTTTTTTTTGTTCTTGTTGTTTGGAAGTGATTTTGACGATTTTTTTTTTTTTATTTTTTTATACAATAAACTCTCAGAATATGAGGTTGGATTCACTAAAGTGTTTTAAAAATTTGCCAGTATGGGGGATGGAATAATATTAAAATTTTTTTCAAAGCGATCTTTTCAACGCTGCTGAAATCAGAGGTGTTAAAACATAGGAAAGTTCTTATTTCTTTTTGAGGAGCATGTATTGGGGTTATCAAATTTATATCCTAATTTTATTTTCAAAACAGAATTCAAGAAGGTTGCTATTTTCAATAAATCTTTTTTTGTTTGCAGTTCAGGTGGGAAAAAACTGGGGGACTGGGTAGGATATGTCCAGCTTAAGCGAGGGGGGAACATGTGCATACAAAATTTAAATGTGCCCGGAGCATAAAAAGGTCTAACATAAATTAACTGTTCTATTAATGAACAAAAGAGAAAGTTACTAGCTTTTGTGCCGACTTCCTCCCTCATAGGTAATTTATAATCTGTTAATACTAAAAAATGGTAATAATTAATTTTAAGTACACAATTTAATTTTAAAATTTTTTAATTTTGATCGAGGGAAACAAAATTAATAGGTTTGTTTTTTATTACGGTGGCTTAAAATGGACCCTTTTTATGTGGATTCTGGCAAGTGAAGCCATTTCCCAAAAAAGTGGACTGTTACTGGAAAAATAAAACTTTCTTTTTGGAACTAGTCTTAATACATAACATGAAGACTTTAGTCCCCCAAAAAAGATTTCTTCCCTCAGGGACTTTTTGAAAGGGGGATAAAAAAAGCAACACTAACAACTCCTCTATGCAGTTATTAAAAAATTTTCGGGGAAAAAACACTAAGATCTTCATACATAATTTTTGATTAAAATTTTAAAAACTGGGGAAAAACTTCAAAGAATTTTTGATTTTTCAAAAAACCAGATGACCAGTGAAGGTGAAAAGCATGTAAACCCCAAAGAAAAAAGGTTCAAAAAAATGGCATGAACTTCGTTATGGGGAATAACTGCTTAAGAATCTATAAGCAGCCCCTTCAAGCATCAGCAGGTTCTTTGGTTGAATCTCTGGAGGTTACAAATGAGACTTAGCCATGAAGAGGAAAAAGGAAAAAAAGTGTTGGAAATCCAAAAGAAAAAATAAAGAAAAAAAATCAACAGGTACTATTATAAAAAAATCCTTTTGGGGCTTTGGATGAATTTGCGAAGAATTTTTAATAGAAATAAAAATTCCGGTAGTGCAAAAAAAATTAAAAATTATTTAATGTGTAATATTAAAAAAATTTTAAACCCAAATTATAAGTCATTTTTGGGAAAAAAAAAAGGGAAAATTTTTGATGATCCCGGGTTTTAAATAAATAAAAAAAAATTTTTTCTATTTTATTGATATGATGAAGAAAAATTATCAATTTATGTTTTCCCCCGATTTTTGGGAAATAATATTTTTCAAATGTTAATAAAAGGTTTGCAGTAAAAATGATTGTTTTAATTTGGCCCATTGTTATTATTTGGGGCACGTACTTAGTTCAAGTAAGAGTAATTTAGCTCTGTTCGTAAGTAAATCCGAGATAGTTTGTGATTTTTTTCTAGATTTTTAATTGGCAGTTGACATGGTTTGACAGGCTGTCATTCAAAATATAACCAATAAATGTTCAGAAATAAATCACAAACTGTCACGGATTGATTCTGCGAACCCAACCCCTTGAATGAAACAAATTTAAGGGTTGATAGAGGGGCCGCTACCCTTCAGCCAGACCTTCACTTTTATGTTTACGGGTTCTTCAAGTACAATTACACTAATATTCAAAGTGCATTATGAACCTACTCAAAATTGTTCACCATCTCTTGGACTAGTAGGAGAGCTCGTGAACAATTCTAAATAGCTTCTTGGGGCACTTTGAAAATTTGTGAAATTTTCCTTGAATGACCCCTAAGCATAAAGTCAAAATCTTTCTTTCTGAAGGGTTCCAGCCGCCCAACCAACCCCTGAATTAAACAAATTTAAGGCTTGATAGGGGGCCGCTATCCTTCAGCCAGACCTTCACTTTTATGTTTACGAGGTTCTTTAAGGACAATTACACTAATATTCAAAATTGCTTTAAGAACCCATTCAAAATGTTCACCAGCTCTCCGGACTAGTAGGAGAGGTGGTTAGCAATTTGAATAACGAGCCACTTTGGAAATTTGTGTAAATGTCCTTGAAGAGCCCCTAAACATAAAGTGGAGTGAGTGAGAGGGTAGCGGCTACCTAACACTGAATTAAAAAAATTTAAGAGTTGGTAAGGCTACCCTTCAGCCAGACCTTGACTTTTATGTTTAGGGGTCCTTTAAGGACAATTTCACAAATTTTTTAAAGTGTCTTAGAACTAAAATTGTTTACCAGCTCTTGGGCTATATGTCTCTTCTATCAACTTGCCAAGAGTGTCAAAACAAAATTAGGCTATTTAGCAAGGGTCAAAATATAAATGATGTAAAAATAATAATAAATATGCTTTATTCTCGAAAAAACTCTCATTGACATCTATCTTTAAATTTTAAATCATGCAAATGTTCAAATGTGCTTGGAGAATCTTCACAAACTTCAAATTTTGCTTTTACTTGGCCCTGTCTCCATAACACCAACAGTTTCAGCAGTTAATGCAAGATTTAAATGTGGTAGCCGCATTTCTCTTCATCTTCTTTGAACCACCTGTCATTTTCCACTTCCTTTATAGTTTTCCATGTCAGAAGGCAACTGTAACAAAACATAGTATTATATAATATCTTCACCTATTATTCTGACGATTATTATTGAAATTTTAAAATTTTAGGTATGTATATGCTTCAAAAAACTTGAAATACCTATTTGATTTGTGAGATGAGAAATGAACTCGTGTAAAAAATCTCTGCTCGTATTACTGTCATAAAACTGATAAAGAATACTTACATCAAAGTCATCTTCACAAACAAACAAACTAGATGTTGAAGATAACCTTTCAGGATCACGTCCCCCTGCTTGAAGCCATAGATTCCTTAAAGCCTTATCCAGATGGAACTTGAACAAAAAGTCTTTCCAGGCATATTAATAGACGTATTTTTGCAATGAGTAATTATACACCAACGGTAAACTTTACTCATTTTGAGACACAACCGTAAAAATCAATACAAATCACAAAGAACAAGACCAACGATAAAATGAAAACAAAATATTGCAAAAGCGAGGTTATAAAACCGCCCAGTTCAATGCGTACATCTAGTGTACATCTCCACTGTGTCATTGTACCAATGCCAAAAATTGTACTACTAGGCTATTTGGCAAGCGCAGACATTTACCAATAAATGACGTCATTTATAAGGAACCTAACGAAAGCGTTTTCGCGGGACCTTTGAATTTCGAAGTTATTAAATCGAAATATCGGCAAAAAAAACGAATTAAAAAAGAAAAAACGAAGTAGTAGGTTTTGAAAAGAACGGTCTATAATAGTGCAAACGACATCATTAAAAAAATGTGCAAGGACCCTATTGCAGCAGAACCGCAGCAAATAAACCCAGCAACTCCTATATCACCGAATTCCTCGTGAAAATCATTAATATAAAAAATATAGGGGTATTCCATTTAAAAAATACGTCACTCGTGCTGTAACTCTTTTGTTTTTGTTTTAAATGTTTTTCTGATTAGATTATTGAATTCTACGAAAAAAAATACACAAAATGGCAATATTCGTTTTTTAAAAAAGTACAGGGAAGTTCAAAAATAAAGCCCTGTTGACTTTAAAATGAATAACCCTGTACGTATAAAGAACTGCGAGGTATATCAATTTTCATATAATTAGAGATTTTACTTTTTTTATTCAACCTAATCCAAAGCAAAAATCCAATTTTATTTCCTTTATCGAACTCTTGTTTGCAAATGTTTATTACTTTTAATGAAAAAGTTGACGTTTTGGTGGATAGATTGTCTCTTTAAATGAAAGCTAGGTTATGTCCATTTTTGCCAAGGAGATTACTATCACAATGATATAGTAACGTGTTTTTAATCTGTTGCAAAAGTAAACATAAAATTTACCATACAAAATTTAAATTAGAAATAAGCCAATGTCCAAAACTTTCATATTTTTTAGTGCAAAATTATCTAAAGTAAAGACAATAAATTTATATCAGAAAGTGACCTGGGCTACTTTTATTAAAAGGGTTTGCTTAGAGTCCATTTACGCTACACCTTAGAGGTCGGGCGAAAGGACGCGGAGACGGTGGACGGAGACTAACAAACTCCCACTACCACAATTTTGGCATAGCCGCATTAAAAATATTATATTTTATTTAGGTTCTTCAAATTCGGTGTCGATGATATGATTGCAAGCCTACAGGAGATAACGTTTTTCGGTAACTATTTTTTCACTTAGATGACATAAATTATACACCATTTAAAGGTAAGGAAATAATATATGCTGCTGTAACAGATTTTGAAATATGGGTCGAGTTAAGAAAAAATAGTATCTAAACATAACTGATTTTAGGGTGACTTTCACTCAAGAAAATATTAAAAACTAAATCCAAATTTAAAGAAAACTATTTTGCTTCGAAGCCTAGATTTAAATGTTGGCTTTCATATAGTTTTTGAAAATTATCGATAACTTATACCGTTTTTGAGGAAAACATTATGCCCCGAACCCCAAATTGGATCCAATTTTCGCGGCGCGATTGGACTCTTAAGATAAAGTGTAAAAAGGATGAGCTTTTTAGAGCACGAGTGCGTTCTCAAGGCTTTCTCCGAAAAGCAAAAAGTTAAAGCAAAGTTTAAAATATTTACGGAACTAACTGTTCATTAATTTGAGAATAAGAAACCCGAAATAAAGTTTGGAAGGTTTTGCAGAGCTAAAAGTTAATAAGCAAATAACTGTTTGGTATTTATAACAAAAAACGGACAAAATCTTAGAGATTATGATCCTAGCTCTTTCGTACAGATAAGAACGTCTGTTAATTTATTATTTTCGTTTGGTTGGTGAGATGTAAGGTTTTTTAAGAGTACCATAGTAGAGTAACATAAATGATGTTACACACTGAAAAAATAGTCTTAAGTGAGAGATGAATTAAAGCAAGTAAATTACCATAACGTATTTACTATTTACATGCCATGGGCTTGTCTTGGCGCGTAGTAACGTTTTTAAAGAACTTTTTGCAATCGGTTAGCGAATCTCAAAAGCAAAAGTTCCCAGTACTTTTTGATTACACAATCTTGTTTTAATTTTCCTTAATAAAAAGTGTTTATGCCAGATTTTTAATATTATTAAAAAATCTTCTTTGGGTAAAAAAGCTTTCAACGTTTCGGCAATAAATCGATCACAGGCTTTAAAATGATGAAAAAAAAATCAATTTAAACCATTAGCTAAATGCACAAAAGAACATGTATTTGATAGTAGTCACCGAATAAACTGGAACGCTTCTAGTATTTTAACAAAAGAAACTTCTTAAAAACAAATAAAAATAAAAGAAATGGCTTTGTGATAAATGTGATAAATAAAGACAACTGCGAAACTTAAAACCCTTATTTTAAATGGAATAAATATACCGGCCAAAAAAAGTAAATCTATGATTTTTGACATAAAAAATATTGTTAATATAATATCTCCAATTTTTAAAGAAAGTTTAAATTATTTTATTTTTATTTCTGTTTCCTGTTTTGACTGTCCCCATTTTTTGTATATGTATATATATATATATATATATATATATATATATATATATATATATATATATATATATATATAATATTGTGCTGGCAAAAGCTAATGGGTTATAGTGAAATAGAAACTTCAATAAAACCTAAAGCACCTTATGATATGCAGCTTATGCCATAGCACTACAGAATTATTATTTTCATGTAATTTTTTTTTTTTTTTTTTTTTTAATAATTTATGAACGGTTTTTAATTTGTCGCCGAAACAATGATACCTTTTTTACTACTTTTTGAACAAGTTATGAAGTTTTTTGATAGTATTCCTTAGGTTACCTACAAGTTCAAAAGGATCAATCAATGGACCTGTCCCATCTGAAGTGAAACCCAAAAAATATTTCTTGATAAATAAATCTGCCACATCAATATAGAGCATATTTCCAAGATTCTGTTCGTCAATTTTAAAATGTTTAAATTTTTATTATTATTATTATTTTAGAAAAACTCACTATTATCGCATTACGCCAGATGTTTTTTATTTCATATGCACAGATTTCGAAACAAAATCGAATTCCGGTTTCATGAAACACCTTTATTAATTTTAGCGGAAACGCTACCAAAATGCCCCTTCAAGTGCCCCGTTCTATAATAAAACGGTCTCATTTCTCATTTTCCCATAAAATGTAAGCGTTCATTACTCTATTACCGCTTGAAAGCGCAAAAACATTGTGCAAATGTTTCAACTTAAGGACCCTACATTAGGACTGTTATGTGGTGTGTTTGGGTCTTATTGCACTATTGTTTTAAGATACAAGCTCTTTAATGTCTAAAATTCATTATTTTTCCGCTAGTTTTTGTGCTTCTTTTCTTGGCATTTTGATTTCCTGTGTAACATTTCCTATTAGTTTTTCTTTAAAAGCCAAAAACTTAAGAAATTCATTAATTAGGCTAAAGCCTGGTACTTTCATTAACGGATAACTTTATTGTCCGCATAATTTCCATGGTTACAATTGTCACAACAATTGTTATTATGGAAACTATTCGGAAAATAATTTTATCCGTTAATGAAAGTACCAGGCCTAAGCCATAATTTTTTTTTCCTTTTTGTTATAAAAGCCCGTTGTTCTTGTAGTCATTATCTTTTTGCTAATATATGCAAAACTTTAAATACTACTTAAAGGCCCCTATTCTCAAAATAAAAAATATTCATGTCACGTAAATATTACATACTATGGTATAATTTTGTATCTCTCTGAACACATTCTTTTACCCGAGGAAAGACCATCCTTAAATATGACATATGAGGGTATAAAAGTCGAGGGCCTTTAACACAATAAAAAACTTAATTGTTATTGATTATTCGACTTAGCTGAATATCTTATCATGAATAACCTTTTATCGATATAAATTAAATACTCTTATACTGGGCGCCTACCTGATTACCTACATTCCCGCTGCCATTTTTTATTTCTTTATTGGTTATAACAAAACTTGCAAGGATTGTTATTCTAAGAAAACGCCACTTTTATGCTTATGTTACAGTCAATCCTCGAAACTCCGGCAGTTCCTAGGTTTGACTTGAAGTCAGTCGAAGTTTTTCGGCTTCTGACCAAAAGAATTTTCGTCAAACCTAGGAGAAACTAATTTGGTTAGCCAAACGTCAAAACTCAATTTAATGAAATCGGGGTTTGACCAGTCAAACTTTAATTAGGTATTAGAAAGTCTCAGTTTGTTAAATTAGATGTAATAAAACGTTTTTTTTATTTTAATGTTTATTGTTGGTATATTGTCATAATTTAAATAAAAATATTAGTCTTTATTCAGACATGGTGAGGCATTATGAACATTTAGAATTGCACAATACGTCAGATCTCTTACATTTACAACCAACCACAACTAACCACAACTAACCAAAACTAACCACAACTTACCAAAACTAACCGCAAGTATAAACTTATTTAAGCGTGTTACAAGTACAGTCGACGTTTAACCGAGTCTGCCAGTCGCTTCTATAATCGACTAGGCAAAGCCCAAAAAACAGATTATTTTACTTTCGACGTTTGACTGAAAAGTTAGGAACTTCTAGGTTTGACTAAAAATACTTCACCGGAAATGACTTAGACCTTTTGATGTTTAAATGGGACACCCCGTATATTTTTGTGTTCTATATCCTACAGATTGATTTACGTCCGAATGCGCATCTTTATATCGGGTTTTGTCCAAATTTTATGTTTAAATTAAATTTTAATTTTTCGTCCAGAGTGCTAATGATCCTCCACATTGTCCATACATGATAAGTAAATCAACCTACTCACTTTTTTCTGCTATTATTACCAACTTCAACTTTAAATTGTTTTAAAATCTTAGAAGATACGTTAATAAACACAAACCACTTTTTTATCTGTCAAACTTTTAAAGGCACGGAAGCAATTTTTGTTACGGCAATTTACCCTATCTAGCTGCTGTTTTTTATTATATCTTTTGCCCACATAATAAAAACAAAAAAAATTAAACGAAAATAAAGAAAATGGTAATTTTGACATCGTCGTATTCGCTTTAAAATAATGCATTTAATAATGTTATGAAAGTGATATGTTTCTATTTCAGTTTTGGAGCTTAAGCAAATACATATACTAAAATAATAAAGTTTAGAGCCATATATAAAAAAGTTTAAAAACATAAAATTGAGTTCGTTTTTTTCTGAAACCAAAACTCTAAATGAATAATGAAAAATTAAAATTTAATTTTAAAATAAACTTGAGATAAAACTCGATTTAAAAATTTTTTTCAGACGTAAAACTATCTGTGGAATCCGGAAAAAAAAAAATCAGGGTGTCTCATTTAAAAATCCAAATTTCCAGTTATTTCCGACAAAACCAGAAGTCAGTAAAGCTTGTGTAATCTACATAAACATGACGTTTTGTTAGAATAACAATCCTACCAAGTTCTATTAATATCGATGACAGCTGGAAGGTAATCTTATTGGCACCCGGTATAAATAGGTGCTTACATTGCTTATTCACTCAGTATATTTTAATGCGTTCACTATTATAACGGCTAAAGTCGCTACTGAGTCTCCTGTCCTACAACACTACGTTCTCATTTCCGCATAAAATTAATTACCCAATTACTGCTTGAGGGCCTACAAACAATCGTAAATTGTTTTATCTTAAGGGTTCTATATAAAGGCATTTGGAGTGTTGTTAACCGTTGTTTTCAAGATACTGTCCTGTTTTGCATGCTTTTAATGTCGGGCATTAGTTATTGTCATATTTTCCTACGGGATTTGTTTTTGCAAATTTACCACATGGCAAATGTTTTTAACTTAAAACAATGGTGAGTAGCTATACTACATATTTTTCACTCGGTCAAGATTTGCAAATTTTGATGCAAGCCAATACTGAACCAATTTTTGTAAATATACTATATTGTTTTGATTTTCTTATGTTTACGGTGGCCAACCAGTGGAAGTAATGATTGAAATGTATTTTTTGACAAAATGGTGAACTAAAATAAAAACATACGAAACCATCAAAAATGAACTAAGTTATCGACGCGACGTTAGATGCAGACCAGGCAATTAAATATATCTTATAATTAGAGATAAAACCGATGTTTGCAACATTTCTTATTTTATTTTGAGACAGTCTACGAAGGGTAAGGCCTAAGCAGAGCTGTCAAAACTTGAAGTACTTCAAGTAAAATTTTACTTGAAGTACTTTTTTGTACTTCAAGTATTTTACTTCAAGTACTTTTTATTAGGAGGTACTTGTACTTGTACTTGATTAGTTTTTATGAGGATACTTGGATTTTTACTTGATTTGACCAAGTAAATTACTTGAAGTATTTATTTAAGTACTTGAAGTATTACGATGTACTTGAAGTAAAAAAGTACTTCAAGAAAAAAAAGTACTTTAAGTAAAGAAAGTACTTCAAGTAAATAAAAAGTACTTAAAGTAAAAAAATCAACCAAGTACTCGAATTTACACGCCTTAGATAATCGTACAAACAAGTTAAAACAAGAAATACGCGCAACCGCTGCTGTTTCTATTGTATTGCATTACAGCGCTCATTTAAATTGGATCCAACAGCAAGACAAGTGTAACTATTACTGAGAATTAGACTTTTTGTTCTTTTTTCCAAATCAATCCTTATAAAAAATCCTTTATTTTGATACCCAATTTGTTATATTTAATAATGATTACTAACAGCCATTTTTCATGGCAATTTTATTATCGAACGCATTCAGGATACGAAACAGTTTCCAAATCACTCCCGAAAATGTCAAAAACGTGACAGTTCAAGAATATTCTATTGGTGCGATTTGACGTTTAATGGAGCGGTTCCCCAACTATTTCGTATTGTGAATGCGTTCATTATTACCTTCATTTGAACGAAAACCCCTGTATTTTAATAGGCAACTTAAACAAAATTTCCACTAATAAAATGGAAACAACATCAAAATTGAAGTTAGGTTGTTCTGACTTGATTTTGTGTTGATGGGAAATTAAAATATTTCCCAAGAATAGGTTTTGGGTGCCAACCTATTGTAGGCACCCATATGAAAACACTCGCTTTTGACAGATGTATCGGATGCCAACGGGAAACCCACAGGGAAAAAACCATTTTGGGAAAAACCAATATTTCCTATAATAGTTTAAGGCCCAAGCGCTCACCCGAGTACGGCATTGTAGGCATGTTGCCATAAATTTACATAAATTTTACATTATTTCGGACATCGGATGCATAAGATCCCGACTTAAAACGGGACACTTAGCAACCCTACTTGTTTTCCTAACTATAGTTTTTACCGACTGGCCTACTTTTCAATGACGTAGGGTTCAGTCCTTAAAGCTTTTAGGAGTTGTTGGAAAACCCCGTTTTGAGGAATAAACCCTTTAACTTCCTTACAAAAAATACTACTCAAGTATAATTTGTTTTACTTGAAGTACTTTTAATTACTTCAAGTACTTTTATGTACTTTAAGTACTTTGGTGTACTTCAAGTACTTTGTTTTACTTCAAGTACTTTGTTTTACTTCAAGTACTTTGTTTTACTTCAAGTACTTTGGTTTACTTCAAGTACTTGGATTTACTTCAAGTAAAATACTTGGGTGGTACTTCAAGTACTTTTTCAATTTACTTGAAAATGCAAGTACATTTTAATGAATACTTGGTACTTTTACTTGAAGTAATTTTTAAAAAATTAAAAACTTGGTACTTGTACTTGAAGTACTATTTAAGAGTACTTTGACAGCTCTGGGCCTAAGTATAGTATTTTTCAAAATATAAGAAATTGACTAAAAGTCTCGACTGCTTCTGATTATGAGTGCAGTAAAAACCCTCGAAATTAGCATTTTATGGTACTATTAGGGTAGGTTGACCTAATTATCCTACCCGACCGTACAGGGTCGTATTTCTACCTGACTGGAATAATATATAAGTATACATGATGTCCTATTTGCCCCAGGTTATATCTAAACTTATAGGGTAAAGTGCGGACCTGAACTATTCTCACCTCTGTTGGCATGGCCATAAAGGATCACTTTCGAGGATTTTTATTGCAGTCGGAGATAATAAATATTTCTAGTCATTTTCTTATCTCTTGAAAATACTATACCAACGTACCGTGGGTATCTGGAGTGTGGTAATAGGGAGTTTATTTACACGAGACCTAAATATTTAGAGATTTGGGGGAAAAGGAAAAAACTTCTGCGGGTAGCAGGTTCCATAGTATGGACACTCTAGGGATGAACGAACGAACAAAGTGGGAAGTTTGAGGCCTCTCAAGTTGGACTGTAAAATGATGTATAAAAGTGTCACTGTGTTGGTCTGTTGGGAGCTGCCAAAGGAGGGATTATATTGGCCAACTCTTCGGAGCAGAAGCCGTGAAAATACCTATAAAAGAGAGACGCTCCCCTACAGCTCGTCAGTGGGCAAGAGAAGGAAGCTTTTTAGTAAATGTGAGATCATTAATAAGACAAACTGCTCTTGTCTGATTGGCGTCAAAAATGCTAAGTGTTGTAGGAGACGCCATTCACCAGACGTGAGAACAATATTCTGATCTGGGATACATACAGAGTATACAGATTAGAAGGAGAAAATCTTTCTGGCTCGAAAAAGGAATCCAAGCTTTTTTGAAGCTGCTGAGGCTCTGGATGTAATGTGTTTGTGCCAGTTAAGGTTATTCTCAAAAGTAACACCCACAAGATTAAACAATTCTTTGTTTTGCCGCTCATATTATGTAACGGATGAGCATCGGCCGACTTTGTTCGCGATAGCGAACATGACTGTGTTTTGGAGGCATTAAACTAGACAAGATTTTTGGCGCCCCAATCCAAGATTACTTTAAGGTCTTGTAAAAGAGATATCTGCATTGACCTGCGCTTGTTTTCCAAATCAAAATTACAGGGTGGCTTAAGAAATTGAATATTAAAGTGGAGAGTACTATCGTCAGCAAAACTATGGATAGGATTGGTTGTGGAAGAGGGAAGATCGTTGATGTGAAGAAGAAATAGAGCCGGTGCCAGGTAAGCCCTAGGGCGCCCCAGCATTAATTGGATAGAAGCTGTAAAAATGACCATCTACAATAACTGACATACGTCGAATAGAAAGAAAACTGGAGAGCCAAGAACAAACCTTAGGTAGAAGACCGTAGGACGGAAGTTTGTTAAAAAGCCCATCATCTAGCTATAGCTAATCAAAAGCTTTAGATATGTCAAGAGCAACGATCTGGGATTCACCAAGAAACTTAAGGGACTTGTACAAGTTGTGTGAGACAAACAAAAGAAGATCTTCTGTGACGGAGTCCATACTGTGTGTCATGTAAATTTTGTGTTTTTCCAAATACTTAAAGATTTGGGAATTAATACATTTTTCCACTACTTTGCAAACCACAGAAATATATATACAGGGTGTAAAAAGTATGATGCTCATGATTTTAATGGGCGATAGAGGAGCTCAAAATAAGTCGAAAAAGCCAAGAACATATGAGTCAAAAGTTAATTGTTTTCGAAATATGCCCTTTTCAAGTTTAAAAAACATGGCAACACCGCGTCTGTTTCGTCGAAGCGGCGGGTCTCCACTTCGAACGTTGTTGTGAGTTTTTTGCACTGTTTACACTTTTTTTTAAGGAGATGTTCATTCATTTACATACAAATAATAAAAATTACTTCCTGCACCTTATTTTAATATTAAATTTAAGTAAAAAACAATCAATAATTGTTTGGTTTTTATTTGTAATTAAAAAATAATTGTACTCACCATAAGAATAAGCTTAATATCCATTTTAAGAACACAACTAATTATGCTTTAAAACAACACTTTTTTGTTTTGCTTAAAGAATAAGATTTCTCGGTCGCACACATTCCGTTTTCATCAGTCTTTAGTAGGTACACTTGCAATACGTTTGTCTTGAATTTAAAACATACCGGCATATTTTTCCCGATTCAAAAACAAACAAAAATATCGTGGCCGGATCGGGGAGCTTCTTTGTACGACTGACTTCGCACAAAGGTATCGCTCTGTTGCCAATTGTTTTTTTAATTTTTAACTGGGAGAACAATTGTTAAAAAATCATTATTTTTTTTTTATTTGTAGACTAAAACATTTAAAATTAAGTTTATTTTATTATCAAATGAATCTACTGATAAGCGATTAAGACAAAAGTTTCCAATTGTTACGGTTTACAGAAATAACTGCTTTCAAAGTGCATGACTTTAACATCGTTTAGAAAAAAATCTGTCAAGTTTTGACATATATGTCATATAAACTTTTCGACTTATTTTGAGCTCCACTGTCGCCCATTAAAATGATGAGCATCATACTTTTTACACCCTGTATATATATATATATATATATATATATATATATATATATATATATATATATATATATATATATATATATATATATATATATATATATATATATAACAGTGTAGCCTTGATAATCCGGACATGCGTTATTCCGGATTCTTCAGTAGTCCGGACACGAGTTTTGCCACTGTTATGTACGTTGTAGTCCGGATTTGCTTGTACGCGATAATCCGGATCGCGCTGTTCAGCGGTTTTGCAGGCTTTGACAAGTTTAAATTGATTGTTAGTTTGCGAAATAGTTTTTAACGTTACATATTACAGTTGACACTTACTTTCTGCACCGATTCTGTGGAATATGGCTCCAAGACGAAAACATAAAACATTATCTTTAAAACAAAAGCTTGATATACTGAACAGATCTCGGCGTGAGTGGAAAAGCGTTAGCTAATGAATACGATGTAGGCACATCTACAATTTCGGATATTAAGAAGAACAAATTGAGCATTAAAAGGTATGTGCTAAGGTTTATAAAGATGTTTTCTTTTACTAATGTTTTGCATTTTATTTTTAATTTTACTAGTGGTTCTGATAGCTTACCACAAGCTAGGAAAACACTAAGAAAACCCGAATATTGCCGAATGGAAAAGCGATTATTCGAATGGTTTTGCAGGCAACGTTCTAGACACATTCCCATATCATATGAAATTTTAGCAGGCAAAGCAAAGCAAATCTACAACGATGTTTATGGAAATGATAATTTTGCAGCCAGTCGAGGTTGGATCGAAAATTTTAGAAAAAGACATGGTTTGAGAGCTTTAAAAGTTTGTGGTGAGAAATTATCCAATGACGGAACTGCTGTTGAGCCTTTTAAAAATATGTTGGCACAGAAACTGATAAATCAGCGTTGTACTGGAAAATGTTAAGGGAAAAAAAGAATTGTTCGTTCTCAAGAAATGAGAGCACCTGGGCGAAAAATAAGTAAGGAGCGTGTTACTTTCCTGGCATGTGTAAATGGAGATGGTTCCCATAAATTGAGAATTCTCGTCATTGGAAAGGCAAAAAATCCCAGAGCGTTTAAAAATGCAGCCATACCCGCAGAGTACAAAAATTCCTGCAATGCTCGGATGACGTCTGCAATATTTAAAGAGTGGTCTCATAATTCGTTTATTAGGCAAGTAAAAGAGTATTTAAGATGCGAAAATCTAGCTGAACGTGCTCTTTTAATCATTGACAATGCTTCGAGCCATGAATCGCCAGAAGAACTGAGAAGTGAGCCTTTTGGCGCACATTTTATCACAAGATGAAGAAAATGTTATTCAGGTGTTAAAGACCTGAAAACGTGAAAACGAGATAAATCCTGATGAAGTGAATAACTGGATTGAAAATGATGACGACTTGATAGCAGATGAGATAGAAAGCATGCCTTATAGCAGCAGCGAAGAATGTAAAGATGATGACAAAAATCAAGAAAGAGATAAAGGAGGAGTCAAAAATGATGAAGCAGTGAAGGGCTTCAATTTATGCTTAAAGTGGGCTGAAGAAAATCAAGTACCATTGCATGATATTCTTGTTCTTGAAAGACTCAAAGAAATGGCTTTTATAAAAAAACAGGAAAAAGTAAAGCAAGCAAAAATTACAGACTTTTTTAATTAGCTTCATTATGTATTACATAGCATACATGTAATTTACTTTATGCTTTTAATTTGTATGTTTTCCTCGTTTACCACATGTTTTTAGGCACATGTATTTAGTTATATACATACATATAATGTTCTCTAATAAAATATACATACACACATGGTATGTATGTATAAAATCAAATGTGCTTCAGTAATCCGAATTTTTCGTTAATCCGGATCACCGTGGTTTTTATTAGTCCGGACTATCGAGACTTTACTGTATATATATATATATATATATATATATATATATATATATATATATATATATATATATATATATATATATATATATATATATATATATATATATATATATATATATATATATATATATATATATATATATATATATATATATATATATATATATATATATATATATATATATATATATATATATATATATATATATATTTGGGGACTGGTTGCACACGTGCAGCTTTCCAGCTCATCGGAAAAATGCCCGTATCGTAAAAGAGTCGAAAGAGGCGAGTTAAGATGGGAGCAAGCTCACTGGTACATTTTTTTAAGACGATTGTTGGTATGCCATCCAGTCCAGCCGATTCTTTTGTATTAAGAGAAGAGAGGATACGCTTGATCTGTTCGACTTTAAAAATGATATCGGACATTTTATGAGGAACTGGGGGAGGAACATACACGTAAACACAGCCCTCTACCTTAAAAAGTACGAGCCGCCACTGGCACTAATAACGTTTTACTGTAGTTGGCAGGATCGAGTTGATTTTGTAATTACTGCAAGACCGGCTACATCAAGGTAGGGTGTGTTCAGCAGTTCCGTTTTAAGTTTGATGCAAACGGGTGCAAGGGAGATGACGAATAAAATGCAAATACACGTTTTGCTAGGTGAGTCACTTTTATTAGGGTCTTCAATATGCAGTTTATAAAGCGAAGTAAATAAATTACCCACAAGACTCGTCTAAGAATCAACTATTTAAACAAAAAACCATTTCTTTTTACAAAGTAATTAGTATTGACAACTACAAATCAATGTTACTCAAGTACTGTGTTGCAGTTAAGCCAAGACTGCGTTTATTCGATATCATTTAAAGACAAAATATTTTATATTTACATTCACCATTGTGTCAGAAATACATTTTATTCAAAAAAAAGTTTTTAAAATATCATGAAACAAATACATAAACATTCGTTTCTTTATATCGGACAACGACCAAGACGGTTTTAAATTTATTTTTTTACTTTTTAAATGGTAAAAACGAAAAAGATTTTAACTGTAGCCATTAGCTTATTAAACAATAAAAACAACTTGATGCAACACGTCGGTTATACAGTGTGTCTAGCGGAATAGTTCTAATTTTAAATTTGAATAGCGCGGGAAAGAATGATGCGGGGGAGCAAGGAGTGCATTGTCACTTTTGAACCACGTAACTGTCTTAGGGTTGGTCGGTACCCACTATCTGCAGTATTGCTTGTTAACATTACCTTTTAAGTGGAAATGGATTTCACCGCTAATTTTTTTAAAGTAATTTGTTAAATTTAAACTTTCCTTTTGAAATATGTACTTCTGCAACCAAGAATAAAAAAGCGGTTACTTAAGTTTAAAAAAATAAAAATCTAATAAACATTTTTTGCTATTTTATTGAACTTCAGACATTTTTCCTCCCCAACGTTAATGTTGTAAGTTAGAATAAACTCTCGTATATCCAAATTGATTATTACAAACGTACTGGTATAAAATCGGACCTTGTTTGTTAAAAGCAATTCTTTTTCGTCCCCTGAGAATAAATTACTTTTATTTTACCAGTAATCAATTAATGAATTCCAATTAAATAAATATCGCCATTTACTTTTTCCGCACAGGTGCCCTTATCGTTTTACCGCAGAGCTGCTTTGTTTGCACCTACAAATTTCGGTGAATTTACTCGATTTAACCCAGACGTGAGAGTAAATTCGATTTATCAAGGGGGTTTTTACATTAAACAGGCACGTAGAAGGGTTATATCTATTTGCAAATTTATTTTTAATTACATTTCTTCGAAATTTGCTGCTCCAGCAAAATATTCTTTCTTATCCGTTTTATTACTAAATTATATTGTTTTAGCGACAAAAAAAGCAAAAAAGCGCGCGATCAAGCCATATCTGTTTTTGGTTGGGTGTAGGAGGTGGTAGGCATGTTTTTTTTAATCACGAATCTGCCACAACAATATAAAACATTTAAGAACAAGGTATGTTTTTGTGAAAAACCCCCCGAAAAAATTAGTCGAGGCAATGAAGCACTCAACCTCCGGGAATTTTTGCCCAAGACGGATCGGAATGCGGTTTTTGCATTTGTTTCCAAACATTTTTTGTGAAAAATGTACCTACTTTGTGACCTATACAAACCGCAAAAATTGCTGCAGCCAAAATGCATTCAAAAAATGCATTTTTGTTTTGAGACGGCTTTTGCAAGATTTAATAACTTGATAAGATGAGTCAGAACTGGCTCAAATCGGTTCTCGGGGGGTTTTTGGACCCCTACGATTATGATGTTTAAATTGGCCCACAGGCAACCTGGAGCTCAGGAACGCTGATGAACGTCATCTCTATGCCACTCTTCCAAAATTCACGCAGGGAAGGAGAGAAACTTTTGAGTTTTTTGAGTTGCTAAATTTAAATGTGGCATCCGCGAACACTCCCCGGACACCTAGTGTACTGAAACCTGGACGTGGACCTCATTTCCAAGGGTTTTCATCACACAATCGAAAAAGACGAACCGAAAATCGTTATGTGGGTTTTTTTGGGGCACTGAATTCGAATTTCACGGCGGAAACGACCCCCCTAGACGACACGTAGTGCACCGTAACTAAAAAGAAATTTAAAAAAATATGGAAAATATAAGGATAAGTTTTAAACTAAAATTTGATTTTGATAAATAAATAAATTTAAAAAAATTACAACTTTTAAATTACGGTCCACCAGATGTTCAGGTTGTGGTTAGTTGTGATTAGTTTTCGATGTAAAATTTGGATTAAGACGCCCCTACAATGATTTTCGGGCTGTTTTTGGTGTATTAGGAAAATTTTCGGGGATGACGCCCACGTCCAGGTACCGGCGCACCAAGAGTCCTGGGAGTATTCGCTGATGCCATATTTGAATTCAGCCACCCGAAAAACCCCGGGCATCAAGATTTTCCCCCTTTCCCCCCTAAATTTTGGGAGAGTCTCACGGAGATGACGTTCATCGGCGTTCCTGAGCTCCAGGTCTGCTGTGGGTCAATTTGAACATCATAATCGTGATCAGCGACCTTAAAAAATCCCCGAGAACCCTATTTGAGCCAGTTCTGATTCATATTTACAAAGTTATTAAAAATTAAAAAATGAATTTTTTTAATGCATTTTAGGCTGCAGCAAAGCAATTTGCGGTTTGTATAAGTTAAAAAGTACCTAGGTTCATTTTTTACAAAAAATTTTTGAAAGCAAATGCACAAAATCGCATTCCGATGCAAAAAATTCGAAATTTTGCCTTCTTTAGTGCTTCATTGCCTCTACTAATCAAGAACTAAGATCTGCCCCTCTCTTAGGAAGGTTCTGAAAATTCGTTAAGGTTAATAAAACTGCCTTTTATCTAATTAAAAAAAAAAGAAATTTTTTTATCGTCTGTGAAACGAGATATTAACAATGAAATTGTGCATGATTAACATTGTCGATATCTGTCATGTATGAAAGCTATGCATTCATTTCGAATTATCTCAAAAACGGTTTTTACGATATTTTTAAAAAACTAATGCAATATAAATTTCTAAGACTTTAAAGGTTTTTAACAAGTCAAATAATGGATTATTCCGATGAAGAGCTTCATGAAGTCATTGTGAAGGGTGCCGATAAGGTGAATATGGACCTTTT
>JAHBCN010006232.1:112898-132794 GCA_019359885.1 Listronotus oregonensis | reverse complement strand
GTTAAATTTCCCTTTTTTGCTTTTTCTGTATTTTTTAAAAAAATTTTTTTGGTTTCTTAAACTTACATTATCAATTTTTTGCTGGACATACTTAGACACATAATATTTAACGGATAGTTACAATGGATACCTAGGTCCCAAAAGGGTTACTAAACATTTTTAACCACTGTTATTCTGTCTCTTTAATGTTTGTATTAGTGAAAAGTATATGCCTAAAAAGCAGTTATAAAAATTTTCATTTTTTAATGTACAACAAACTTAGGATTAGATTAAACTCATTTACACTTCTTGCCCTTCTTTTTCACAAAATTGGTGATAAGTACATGAAACTATCATACAATGTTTGAAATTTATTTTAAAAAAATCTTGTTTTATTTATTTACAAAGTTTTTTGGAAAAATAAAAAAAACTCACAAAATATGACCATTTAAATAGAAGGCTTTTTTCCATATTATATCAGATGATATAAAATAATATTACACAATAATTTTAAATATTCTATGGTAGTATCGTTTAATAACCAACAATTTTTAAAAAAAAAAAAAAAACAGTGAATCTTAATTTGACTTTTGATGATGCAACTTAATAGATAGTAACAAAGAATTATGGAAGTCCGGCTCTGACCTACTATTCATTGCAAAAACCGGGGGGCCAACCCCTATTCCGCTGCCCTGCACGCCTGGACAATTTTGTTCTACAGTATTGGGTTTCCATCCCTTTTTAAACTTCCTTGGTTTAAATATGAATAAATACACATCCCGATTTTACAGTTAAATCGTTTTTCAAAAATTGAGGGATCTTAAGGCCCCAAAGTATCCCCTTTATAGTAGAAGCCCGGCCCGTCGACAAGTCAAATCAGTTTGGGGAAAAACATCTTTTATCTTCGTCTTTTCCATGCCATCCGCCCCGATTCCCCCTTCCTCTCTAACAAAAATTGATTGTTGAAGGGGCCGGGGGGATTATTTTTTTTTTAGTTTAATTCGTGTTATATTTTGAAGGACCTGTTCCAAATAGGATCAAATACGCTATACCAAAAGTTAGAGATGCTCAATGCTTGAAAATATTATTTTTGTAGGAGACTGTACACACAACACATGAGATCTGTTTATTATTCAGTCATATTTTACACTAATTTACACTTTTTGGACCCACTCAGTCCTAAAATGCACCTCCATAAGAGCGATTAAGTAAAAAAAGGATAAAATAGTGTACACTATTTCTTAATAACAAAGAGACCTATGTAAACTTTCAAAAACCAATATATTTTCAACAAAACGATCAAAAAAACAGTTTTTTTTTTTTGTTCTAATACTTCGATTTATATTGAATAATTTTTTAAAAAAAATCGTAAGAACATTTTTGAGATATTATGAAATGAATGCATGGGTTTCATACATGACAGATATCGATTTCAATTAGATAAAAAAACCCTTTTTAACCCATATTTCAATTTCATTTAGTTCTTTGGAAAACCGTTTTAGAGTGAACTACTTAAGGATTTTCAACTAAAAAACCCCTACATATTAATAAAAAAAAAAATTTATTCATCTATCTACAATATATACGTTTAGCATCTACAGACAACTGACAAAAGTATTTTCTAAATTGATCCTATAAATATTGATCTCTCAATATGAGAGAATTTTTAAAAAAATTACTTTTAAAAAAAAAGTAAAAAAAAAATCACCCGAAAAAATCTCGCTGTGTAGAAATTATCCTGTAAAAAATTCATAACATGTAATATATAAAACTTTTAAATGAGTACATTAGAATAAAAAAGAAAAAAAAAATTAAAAAATCACTGTAAAAATGTGAATTGAAAGGTACAAAAATAAAAAAAAAAGCCAAAAAAAGGTGGAAAACAGCCTTTTTTGCGGTTACTCTTTTTTGGGTTTTTCCCCGGGTTGAGTTTTTATCAATGTAAAGAAATGAACATTAAAAAAACAAAAATCAATTTATACCTCTTGTACCATTCAATTATTTTGATCAAAGCTATGTCGAAAGCTTCATATTGTAAAAAAATTAAGTATTTTCACCATCATAAGACTTAGTTTTACTAAAACAATTTGAAAATTAACGAGTATTTTTACCAGAAAAGCCGCCACTGATCTGGCCCATCACCAATAGTCATTTAGAATTTCTCTTTAAAAATTCCGATGTATTCTATCCCTTAATAAAGTCATTCATTGACATCAAAACATTTTTAAAACTTATTTAGATTTCATTGTAGAAACAGTTCTGCGCCGAACAGTATTTTCTTTCTGGTAAAAAGTTACTTGTTTTACTTGTAATATAAATAAAGTCCAAAAAAATTTGTCATAAAAGTCTTATGTCCTGACTAGATAATCACTTAAATTAAGCCTTCTCAAAAAACATTGAAATTTTCCTGATACTTCAAAATTACTTATTTCACAATGACTATTGTTCAAGACAACTTTGTTTTAAACCAAACCTTGAAAAGACAATTTTCCAATATTTATAAAACTTTTGTTTGTTTAAAATGGTTCCCTAAATTTCCCGACCTAGATCCACTTGAAAAAAATGGGTCACTTGACGTCACTTTTAACATTTTACTATTTTAAAAAAAAAAATTTTTTTTTCCCCCCGGGGGAAAAAAATTTTTCCCCCAAAAAAAAAAGGAAAAAAAAAATTTGTTTTGGGGGGAAAAAAATTTAAAAAAAAATTTCCCCCCCCCCCCGGGGGAAAAGCAATTAAACCCAAAAAAAATTTTTTTTTAAAAAAAAAAAAAAAAAAAAAAAACCAAATTTTTGGAACTGTTTCCCCCCAAAAAAAATTTTTTTTTTTTTCCCCCCTTTTCCCCCCTTTAAAAAAACTTTTTTAAAAAATTTTTAAAAAAAAAGGGGGGGGAAAAATTTTTCCCCAATTTTTTTTTAAAAAATTTTTTCAAAAAAAAAAATTTTTTTAAAATTTTGCCCAAAAAAAATTTTAAAAAAAAAAAAAAAAAAAAAAATTTTTTTTTTTAAATTTTTCCCAAAAAAATTTTAAAAAAATTTTTAAAAAAAAAATTTTAAAAAAAAAAAAAAATTTTTTTTTTAAAAAAAAATTTCCCTTTTGGGTTTTTTTTTTTAAAAAAAAAAATTTTAAAAAAAAAATTTTTTAAATTTTTTTTTTTTTTTTTTTTTTAAAATTTTTTTCCCCCAAATTTTTTTTTTAAAAATTTTTTTTTTTTTAAAAAGGGGGAAAAAAAAAATTTTAAAATTTTTGGAAAGGGGGAAAAAAAAACCCCCCCGGGGTTTTGGGGTTTTTTTTTTTTAAAAAAAAAAAAAAAAAAATTTTTTTTTTTCCCCCCCCCAAAAAATTTTTTAAAAACCCCAAAAATTTTTTAAGGAAAAATTTTTTTTTTTTAAAAAAACCCCCAAAAAAAAAAGGTTTTTTTAATTTTAAAAAAAAAAATTTTTTAATTTTAATTTTTCCCCCCCTTTTAAATAAAAAAAAAAAAAAACCCGGGGGAATTTTCCCCCGGGGGGTTTTTTAAAAAAAACCCCCCCCGGGGGGGGGAAAAAAGGGGGCCCCAATTTATTTGTTTGCATTTTCACGCAGTCCTGTCTCGTATCGTAAATTTTACAAAAAGCCAAAAACCCTCGGGAAAAAATTTTATTTAGGGAAAAAATTTAATTTATGACAAAAAATTTTTTGATTTTTCTAAAAATAACAACATCATACGAAAGTTAGGTTAGTGACATATTATATAGCGATAAAAAGAATAATACTACCAAACAATTTGAGGACGGGCCCGTAGTAGTGCCTATTGCCTAGATTACGCTAGGCCAACTTTTTTAAATTTATGTTCTCCCCCTTGTTAACCCGCATATCCCCCAAAAGCAAAACGGTTTACGTATGTGAAATTTCCCAAATTTCCCTATTAATCGTTTTGCTTTTAAGTTTAAACCAAATGTGGTCTTTAGAAATTGGGTTAATAAGTCAAAAAGATAAAAAAAAAAAATTTCCATTCAATAAAAAAATTGTTTCCCCAAGTCACCAAGAAAACTTTTCCCGTTTTAAATAAAATTTTCCTTTTAAAAGGGGAATTAACTGATTAAATTAAAAAATTTGAATCCAAATAGTCGTTAAACCATGAAAACAGATAACAAAACCCCCAAAAAACAATGGAAAAGCCGCAAATTTCCCATTTTTTTTTAATTTTTACACTTAAAATCACGTAATAGGGCGTCATAACACCTACTACGTTACCGCTTCTCCCAAAATTTTTTTTAAATTAAGTTGAATCCGTATGTTTATAGTGGATTTTTTTAATTTTTTAGCGTTTTTTTTTTGTTTTTTGGTAGTTTTGTGACTTAAAAAGTTGAAGTTTAAGATAATTTTTATAAAAAAAGGCCCAATTTTTTTAAAAAAACCTAATATTTAAAAATGGAAAAAAAATTTACAAAGATTCCAGGGGCTTTTTCTTTTTTTAAAAAATTTTTGGCACGAAAAGTAAAAAAAAAAATTTGTTTACGGCCCCCATTTTAAAACTTTCCCCAAACGAACCGATTTTGGATCGCTGGTGATCCTACCTTTATTCATTGTATTTTAAACCCCGGTGGCCGGGAAATTTCAAGTGAACGCGACGCGAAGGGTTCCAACCAGTAAAAAAAAAAATTTTTTTGTTGTTTTTCTCGATAAAAAAAAAATATTATTAAAAAAAAAAGTATTTTTTAAACCCCTTTTTAAAAAACAATTTTTTTTTAAAAATTTTTTTTTTTTTTTAAGCGATTAACTTTTTTTTAAAAAAAAAGTTTTATAAAATGTTGTTTTTTAAAAACCCTTTACTAAAATTGTAATAAATTTTTTTTACGAAATGACAACATTGTCGACAATACCCTTTTAACGAATCGAAAGGCACCGTCGCCCGGGGTTTATCAAAAGGGGGTTGGGGAAATTGTTGTCGTTTTTTTTTTAAAACTGGGGTCATACCATATGTATCCCCCTTTTTTTTAAAATTAAAAATTGGCTCCCAAGCCCTTGCCTTGCCAACTGTACCCAAAAATCATTAAAATCAACTAATAAACTTCAAAACAATTTAAAAAAAATTTTCCCATTTAATTTAATTTCCTTTTAAACGTTTTTTTTAGGTCACAATTGTCATAAAATTTTGTAAACATATTTTTCCCATTAAGTTTTAAAATCAGAAAAAATTTTGCCTCGTCTACGACCCTTGTTTTATAAAAAAAAAAAAATTACACATATAAAAAAATACTTTTCCCCAAATTTTTTTTCCTATAGGAAAAGGATGGGCCTTTTTTACTACAAAAATTATCCAAATCCAAAAAATTTTGGATCGTCACTGAACAACAAAAAAAATTTTTTTCCCTTTCCAGGAAAAAAAACTCCATTTTTTTAGGACAACGTTTTCCTTTTTTTGGGGTTTTCCCTTTGACGTGTAACCGTTCACTATTTTTGGGATATTTTTTTGAAACCCAAAAAAAGGGAACGTTGCAGAAAAAGCGTTTAAAATTTTTAAAGGGATTGACGTGACAGTCGTAGCAAAAAATTTTGTTGGGGTATACAGTATGGGCGCCCCCAAAATATCGTTGTGGCTTTTGAGGACCATCCCCAAAAAACCCTTTTTTAAAGATTTTTTTTCCCTTTTTTTATTGGGTAAACCCATTTTTTCAAAAAGGGGGGGGGGTGGGCCAGGTATTTCTTTTTAAAAATTTTAAATTAGGCATATAAAAAAATTTTTGGGTAATATTTTAGTGGCAGTGTTGAAAACCCTTTTTCTGTGCGTTTTTTTAAAAATTTTTTTTTACGAGAATATAACTATGTCGCGTCGAAATCATTTTTTTTAGATGCAAAACAGGTGGGAAAAATTTTATGAAAATTTAATCAGTAGAGGTCTTTTAAAAAGAATCTTTAAAAAAAACCCGTCTACTTACAAAAACCCCAATATCATTGAAAAGGGGTATTATTATTAGTGAAGAATTGAACAAAAGAAAAAAACGTAGTGATTTTCAATCTCATTGTATAGACATATAGTGATCAGGACCAGTAGAAGGAAAATATATTGTCTTTATGAAAGCGGAGTTATTCCTACCTTGGATAAACTGAAAAAGAAGCTAGACGAAGACGAAACCAATATAAATATTAGCCGTGCCACCCTCCATAGAGTTTGTTGATTTCAAAAAGACAAGAAAGTAATGGAATCGCACAGATTAGCACTTGGAGATTTAATTACCTTCAAGAAATTAAAAGATATAGGTTAGAAAACAGATCATAATTTACCTTGATGAAACATGATTCGATACACACGACACAGTATCCAAAGGATGGGTTGATTCCAGTCAAAAACTGTCAGACGAAAGCACCTTCAAATAAAGGAAAACGCATTACCATAATACACCGACGGATTTGTCCCAAACGCTTGCTGTTGTCTGCAAAGAATATTAAGGACTCTAGCTTGGATTATCATGAGGATACAAGTGCAGAACTTTTTAAAAACTGCTTTCAAAATTATCTTTTAAAAAATATTCCAAACAACAGTGTTATTGTCATGGATAACGAAGCTACCACAGCCGTCTGCTACACAAAGCACCAGCTTCATCAAGTTCAAAAACTGAAATCCAGGAATATTTGTTAGAAAATGATATTTATTTTGAATTCAGTTACAAAAAAACGCATCTTTTGGAAGTCCTAAATTCATATGCAATCAACACTGTATGTTTAACCCCATAGAGCATTTGTGGAACCAAGTAAAATCAAAGATCAGAGCAGAAAATGTTACACCTACTTTAAGTCCCAGTGTTATAAAATTGATAAAAAATGTAATTACTAACATACCAGTTGAGAGCTGAAAAAATTTACTACAGCACATTATACAAATTGAGGACTCTTACATTTCTATCCAAAACAACATAAATCCTATTGTAATTAATCTCAATGATGACTCTGATAGTGACACAGAATTAGATTTAGATATTTAGATTAAAAATGTAATTATGTATAGATAATGCAGTTATAAATTTATTAAAACTTTGCAAATATTTAATTACTTACCTAAATAAACAATAAATTATAAATCTTTATATTATTAAAGTCAGTCCCTAATGTTCTGTCCTTTAATACCTACCGATCCGCAGTTTTATTGCTGTCGGCAGGTATAATCCATAAAAAAATTAAGGCAAGAACTAACACGGTATACTTTGAGACAGACTATACAGTCCAACGAATTCTTGGATAGAATTAATAGTCCAGGAAGCAAACCATTTTGCCTAGCAATTTTTTTACAATGCATAGAATGACTTTAAATTTTAACAGAAGGTAGGGAATAGTCCAAGGATCAAAATCTATATCATGCCGAAGGGCGCCTTTACCTTGGGGTGGTTGCCAAACTATCTCGGGTGGAGGGGGAATTTTTTTATATATTTTGACCACAGGAATCGATATAAAAATGATTTTTAAGCAAAAAATGTTGTATGCATTTTTTTGTAAAATGCATACTTTTGAGTTATTCGCCATCGAAAGTTGGAGGTTTTCGTCGATAAAATCAACGTTTTTAATCGTTTTTTGCAAATAACTCAATAAGTATGCATTTTATCAAAAAACTGTAAATAACAAAATTGTAGCTTTTGAAAAACGAATAAAACATATTTTTTTTGTAATTATTGTGGGACCAATACAAACCAAATTGTGGTTTGTTAAAGGTGAGCTGTTATTTATCAAACACAAAATTTCAGAGTTTCAAAGGCAAATAACGCAAAATCTACGTATTTTTCGAGGAAAACTAATAATAACTTTTTTGAAGCATTTGCAAAGCCCTTTTTTAAAAAAAGATATGTATTATAAAAGTTGAGTGAGTTATAATTTTAATAAAGTTAGACCAACATTTTTTGAGTACAAAAATCTTCGAAAACAACCCCCTAAATATCACCCTAATTAAAATGAGTCGTAGCCCTTTTTCAATTCTCTTTATTTATGTATCATAAATAGACTCTAAAATTTTAACCGATTCAAATCGCTTAATTTTGAAAAAAAAATGGAGCTGCAAGTGAAAATCAAATTTCAGAATTTTAATAAAAAATTACCTACCCTTTCTTGAAAATAACTCAAAAACCAAGGGGGATGCGTTAAAATTACTAAGATATCAATTTGTAGCTTTTTGAACAACAAATATTTTTCTTTTCTTTTAATTCACTGTATGACGAAAATTAAGTGAGATATAAACGTTTAAAACGCGTGTGTATAGACGAAGCACTACCTTGTTTCAGCCCTTTAAACTCACCCTTTTAAAAAAGTAAGGGTTTTAAACAGTTTTAATATATAGGACCCTATAGCTCTTAAAAAACCAACAAAATGGTTTTTAAAGAACTTTTTATCACAAAAACTGAAGGAGTTATGCTTAAAAAAACAATTTTTGGAGCATTCTAAAGCGATTCGATGGATTTTTAAAAAAATCCCGGTTTTGTAATATTTTTTGCATTGTAATATTGTAAGGGGTGCATTTTTAAGGATTAAAAAATACAAAATTAAATTAGTAATACTTTTGAGCAGTCACATTTTTTAATTACAACTCTGTGACAATATGTTAATTTTTCTAGGGTAAACATTTTTTATTAAATCATAATAAGGGTTGATTTTCAAGGGTTAAAATATAATAAATAATGTTTCAAAGAATTGAAATACTTATTTTTCAACTTATTTGAGCCTAATTTTATGTGACTTAAGCTTTAATATGAAAGTTTAAAGGTTTTAGAAGGGGTAGTTTTCACCCCTAAAAATAAAAAGCTACCTTCAGTACAATGGAGAAGTTAGGATTATTCCCAAATTTTCATGCAAAGCACGGTAATATTATATTAACTTTTTAAGATAAATATTTTTTTTAATTAAATCATAATAGGGGTTGGATTTTAGGGCTGAAATATTTCAAATAATGTTTCAAAGAAACAAAATACTACTTTTTCAACATATTTAAGTCAAATTTTACACAACTTAAGCTTTAATGTATAGTTTTATAGGTTTTAACAATAAAGGGTAGTTTTCACCCCTAAAAATAAAGAGCGCCCACAGCATAATATAGATTTTGAAAAGGAGGATAAGTTAAGCTCAATCCCAAATTTTTATGCAAATCTATGCATTTTAAAAACATTGCCAGGTTTTGCACTTTTTCAGCTTCGTTTTCTGGACTATCAGAAACTGTACTGTAACAGTCAATGAGACTTATTTTAAAAAATTCCTTAGTTTTTGTTTAATATTAGTTTAGTAAGAAAAGTTTGAGAGTTAAAATTATATATGTAAGTAACATTTTGGTCATCCCTTATAGTACAATGTACAGGGTGCGGCAGAAAGTTTTAATTTGGTTTTTACAATGCTGGAACATACCTAAAGTTTTGTTTTACATAGCTTTGAAGAGCAAATCACATAGGTGACGTCCCCCATACTCGATACATTGACTAAACCGATTTCTGGCGCGGAAGCATAACTTCCTTTTTTGATCAGGAGCGATTTGCAATGGCCGGCACGATCTCCCGATTTATCCACTTGTGATTTTTTTTATTGGGGTTTTTTGAAATCCCGTCCAAGGACCCTTCAAGATTTAAAGAACAACATCAGGAAGAAATTGCCAACATAACGCCTGCTATGCTTGAAAAAGTCATGAGAAGCGCCAGAAATCGGTTTACTCAATGTATCGAGAATGGGGGACGTCACCTACGCGATTTGCTCTTCAAAGCTATGTAAAACAAAACTTTAGGTATGTACCAACATTGTAAAAACCAAATTAAAACTTCCTGATTCATACAATGCGTTTTATTAAGTTTTGAAAAAAGGAAGTTATGCTGCCGCACCCTGTATAAGAGGTAAGATATAAATTTCAAAAAAATCCTAAGAAAGTGCCTCTTGTGATACAACTACCTTAAAAGCCGATTGATTTTAAGTTTGTTACCTGGAAAATCCTCCAGCCCCAGTCTTGATACGAAGTGTTACCAGTAAACTGGTACATGTACCACAAACTTTCCAAAAATTCCGGTCTAAGCAAATTGTGGGCGTCATTTGACTTCACGTACATGTCATTTGAATTTTCACCCTATAAAAAAATGTACATTTTTGTTTGATTTCCAACTGTAGTTTGTGGAAATTTTAAAGCATTACCTGTATATTGAAATATGTAATTTCGGGGGCCAAAAATGTCGGCTGCTGGGCATAAGTTTGATAACAAGTCGTCAGAAGTTCTTCTGCTAGTTTCATGTGTGTGCTCGGAAGGCCATTGTGAACACCTTCAAAAAAAAAAAAATTATTCTAATAACACTAAAATCTTGGACTTCCATTGTCTTAATTTGTTAATTGATACACAACGTTTCGGTTAGTGATGTATCTTCAACCGTTTTCAAGTGATAACTAAAAACTATTCTTAAAAGCTACGACCTTATATACTATCCGTTGATCACCGAAGCTTGACCGATTTTTCACGGTTCAGCAACGCTGTCAGATATCCTGAATGTCTATACTAGGCTTGCTAAATACATTTTGGTTGTTTACAATAGGCATGATGACTGTGAATATAAAACACTAAAACTATATAACCATATAATGAAACGTAAATAAAAGATTACAAAACAAGTTTTTTTTATTATTTTAAGATTAATTAATATTTTTGTAAAATAAAACTACTAAATACGACAATCCACCATAATGTTCTGAACGCCAATCAGAGCGAATGACGTCACGTTAGAGTAAACAAATGATCATAACCTATGTTTTGTTCTCGTACTGTTGGTTTCTCTGATTTTATTTACGATCATATTGTTATTGTAAGTTTGCTTTTTTGAGCGTTTTGTCCATAATAACGTAACCCATGAAACGAGGATTTATAAAGGCAAGCAGCGATAACTTGCCTAGAGTCGACTTGTTGATGCTAGGAGAGTTTCTGGCATTAAACAAAGATTTTTGTTCTGCAGAATTTAGAAATGTCAAAATTTCCTTGTAAGTATGATATACTTTCAAAACAATATAACATTAATGTAAGAAAATAGGTAGAAACCTTTATTTTATTAATGTACACATCATACTCTACCAACTAGCATGCTTGACCATATTGTACAGTTCTGTTCATAAAAGTGTACAGCTATTTTAGGCTAGTGTAAATCTGGGTTTTATAAATGTCTTTAAATTTGACAGTGACATTGATTAGTCGGTTTTTGACAAGAAAAGTTTTTGAGAGCTCAAGTAATTGCCCACATACAAGATGGCATTCCTATTAGAGATGTCGCCCATATTATGAATACCAGTAAAAATACAGTGCAAAAAATAAAAAGTCGATGGGAAATTGAAGGAACGCTGGAGAAAAAGAAACCAACAGGCAGACCTAGAATATCTACCCATGAAGAAGACGATGTCCTTATAAGGTATTTACAAGCCAATCCATTTCAAGTTGCTCTAAATGCTATAGAACGAACGAATTTCCCAGGATCTCGACCAACGGCCTGTCGGATGATTAAAAACTCACATCTTAAAAACTATGTTGCTGCAAAGAAATTAGTTCTAAGTAATGAACATAAACAGGGCAGAATAATTTTTGCCCTCAACAATATTCTAAGGGAAAATTGGGATAATGTGGTGTTCACTGATGAAAAAGTGTTCCAATCAACTTCCAACAGACATATCAGAGTATACAGACCAAATAAAACTAGATACAATGAAGAATATATTAACAATTCTGATCGATCTGGAAGATTTTCGGTAAATGTGTGGGCGTGGTTAAGTAGACATGGACTGGGGGTGTGTTGGATTTTAAATGAAAGATTTAACTCAATCACATATAAAAATATTTTGGAAAATGTGATGTTGCCTAACAAAACAAAATCATACTGCAGCAAGATAATTGTCCAGTCCATAATGCCCAAATAATAAGAGTGGTTTGCAACAAACAATGTTGAAACTATGGTGTGGCCTGCAAAATGTCCTGATGTCAATATAATTGAAAACGTGTGAGGCATGATGACTAAAAAAATATAAGATATAAATTTTAGACCACAAAATAGGGACACGTTGATAAATTTTATTGAACAAACATGGGATGAGTTAAGTGATAATCCTCTGTTAATCGCAAACCTTTATTCTCCCATACCCCGTAGGCTAAATGAAATTTTAGAAAGAAACGGTGCTATGACAAAATATTAGATATTACTGTTTTTTAATTGTTACAGATGTTGTTTACATATTTTTCTAAATTAATTAATTTAAAAGATCATTCATTGTTAAATTTTGTGATTTTATAAATATATTTGCTGTTATTTTTTAAAAATAAAATTAATTTATAAGAAATAATTTGAAATGGATTGATCCCATCATATGATTTTAAAAAATGATGTATATTTGTATATTCTTGTACAACTTTTTTTTGAAATACTGGATATTGCAGGCAGGTTTACACGATACAACTGTTGTACAACTTTTTATTGAACAGAACTGTACAAGTGGGGCCTAAATACCTTAGAATGTAGAAGGTTCTTTGGATCAGTAATAGTTTGTGTGGCGTAGACATCCACTAAGATAGGATTTTTCAGGATTCAGTTCGATTGGGGTGCACTTATAGGGTCAAAAATAAAATAGGGGCGGGACATAGAATTTCCATGAGATTCTTTAGTGTGTATTATGGCGCGTATCGGGATGAAATGAACTTCACGCGGACGAAGTCGCGGGCAAGAGCTAGTGTATCTATATGTATAAAAGGTGGCGAATTAATAAGACTGATTTGATAGACAAAACCTAACCTCAAAACATTTATTTATTTGTTTATTCATTTGCATCTTCGAACAAGGACTATAAGTTTACAAGAATTAAGTAAACACTTACGTCAAAGTGATCTTCACAAAAGTAAAGCTGAGTTGTGGGCAAAATTCCTGTTAAATCACGCCTTGCCTAAGCCACTTATCTCGTATTGTTTTTTCGTATGACACTAATAAAAATAACTTGTTAGAAGTTTTTATTGACATGTTAGTACATAGAGGAAACCAACACCACCTATACGATTTCAAATTCATGTTTTAAACACGTAAAATAACCTTTAATTTGGAAGAGCGTTTGTGTTTGCACTTTGTTTACTCTAACGTGACGTCACAATCGACGCCATGACCCTTTGGAGCGTTTTGGTGGGAATTTTAAACTTAAAATTTAAAATGCATTTTTTCAATATAAATCTTGATTTTTTTTCCGAAATATGACATTCGTTACAATTAATATATATTTCTGAATATGATACAACAGTTTTTCAAAATCTGACATCATGCCTATTACCGAAAATTTAAAGAGCTGTAATAATTGCAAACAACCAAAATGTATTTAGCAAGCTTAGTATGGACATTCCGAATATCTGGCAGCAGTTGCTGAACCGTGAAAAATCGGTCAACAACAGTCATAGCTTTTAAGAATAGTTTTTAGTTATCACTTACTTATTAATATAAACATTAAGAATCAATTTTATGATAGCAAATGAGTTTAAGGGTCTAATAAACACACCTAAAGCTAAAGTTCCTGGAAGATAACAAGTCAAATGATCCATCTTTGGTTTAAAGTCTTTTGCCCCTCCTAATAATTCTCCTAGGAAAACAAATCCATTGGGTACTGTCCTTTTCTCCAAATGTTTTTCAACTCCCTGTATACTCTCAATGTAATCGTCCTTAAGGCTAAAAAATTGAACATAAAAAAACGCCATATGGTACGGATTTTATAATGCTAGACTTACTATTCCAAAGTTTTCTCAGACTGAATCCACTGTTTTAAGAGATACTCGTAGTAGCTGTCCCCCCGAGCCCCCAATGTTATAGTGGCATAAGCTCTGAACTGTCCTGTATTGGCGTTAATGAAAATAGGAACTAAACCATCCTGTTTTTTCTAACCTATGTACTATCTGAGAAACTTTGGCTGCTGCATTCTACAAAAAATAAAAACTCAAAAAATTTTTGGTACTTGTGGGCTCACATTTTTGGGATGTAAAATCAACATGAATATTTTTTTAATTGGAAAATACTTTTATTTTTAAAGTTCATCAAAAATATAATAATTAAAAAAAAATTTGAAAAAAATATTATTTGAAAAATACAAAAATTAATATTTTGGATTTTTTTTAAATCATTTGTTTTTACACGTAGAATATAAAACAAATCACTAGAAATTGCTAAACTTAAATGGATGCATTTTATGGACGAAAAACTTGAAAAATACCCATTTTTTTATTTTCAAAATTAAAATTAACACTGAAAAAAATTGTTTTAAAAAGATTCTTCAATCCACCTTAAAATAGAACAACATGAAAAAAAAACATGTCAATATCTTTATTTTTAGATTTTTTATGGCCAAAAATAGATGGGGTCCATAGATAACCTAACTGTAGATATGTAATCGCTAATCGCATTTATGGCAAGTTTAAAATCGGTCTGCTAGTCCGTTCTGCGCATGATTTAAGACCCTAAGCGATGACTACCGCCACAGCGCACGGACACAATTTTTGAACTGTGCATCTGATACCCTTTGCCAGGTCCATATGAAGGTCAGTGTGAAAACTATAATTGCCTTTGCCTCCAGTTAAGTTCCGATTAAACAAATATCCTTTAACCAAAGACAGAAAGGCCCAAACTCCCAAACTTAATGTTAATGTAAAGAAAGGTCCAACATACACACCTCATACTTTGGATCGTCAGTTAACCAAGTTAAATATCTAAATTCCAACTGTATAGTGGTTACCTCCGATGTACTACTGTCAGGAGACCATTTCGGAGCATGTGCCTTTCTAGTAAAAAGGTTCACATCAGAGTATGGTATTCCAGATTCGCTATTAAAACAAGGTAATAGTCGATCTGCTAAATCTGTCTAAAAATAAATATAAAGATTCTTCTATAAAGTGTTCTAATATGGATATCACTGAGAGTAAAATACAGAATATAATAGTACTTACAGCTTTTTTTAAGTACATATCATCCTTAGTGAAGTGATAAATACTTAAAAGCCCTCCTAATATCCTTATAGTGACTTCAAATAAGTTCACATCTCTATTAACATCAAAATTTAGATGTTTTTCAACCCAATTTCTGGCTTCAGCATATTCTGAAAACAAAGAAACACTGTGCTGTCAAATTAAACTTATAACCAATCACTGAAGAGCTTCAGCTGATGGCTTAATTTGATTGAAGAAGATTCTATGAATGACTTCTCACCTTCCTTTAATCCCATAAGATACATTGTGTCTAAAGAATCGACAATAGTAAGACCAAGTCCAAACCAGTCTTGGTATCCCTCTGATATTGGTTTAAGATGGTCATGGCCCCAAGCGAATTGTTTGTAGCCTTTCCATGCATGTTGAAATGCTTTTATCACTGCCTTTTGACGAGAGGTAGTGGCTTCTACATCAAATGAAAATAGAAAAGTAAATTGTTAAAAATGCCATAACACTATCTATAAACTACATACCAGGAAAAGTAATAATATTCTTTGGAGGTTCCGCCACTTGTTCACTATCAACTTTATTATTGACTTGAGCACCTTCAGGGTCCTCTAATACTTGGTTATCATTGTTCGCTTCCACTCCATTTTCCACCACGTCTCTGGGATCATTTCTTATATTTCCCAAAGTACTTTTTTCATTACTTCTATGAGTATTATCAACTGTTATGATAGCTCCCTTGGGTTCCACTGAGACCAAGTAAAACAAAGTTATTACGAAAATCAACGAGAGCATATATATCACACTTTTTTGGCATTTTGAGAGTTGGTTCCATTGCTGTAAGAGGCAGAGATGAAATTATGTCAATAAAGAAGGCATTAAACAATACACTCTAGACAAAGAAACACATATCCAACCCCAATGTTTATTACATTAATAAAAAAATGTTAGTAAATTCTGGAAATGAGATTTATATTTACATTTTTTAGTTTAATTTTGACAGTTTTTATTACCTCCATGTCTATATAGAGCACTCGTTGTAAATGTTACTTAATTTTCTTTATAATGTTTCTTTGTATAGTTTGTTTTGTGTAGCCAGTAAATTTACTGATTTTTTTATGTACCTATACTTTTAAAATGTACTTGTAAGACGCATATGACATCCTTTGTGTAAATTTGTGCAAGTATAATATTTCCACGAAAAAAAAGATATCTGATCTTAATAATAGTGTATCTACACAGGTTAATGGGTCTAGTGATTTCCCAGAACATCATATTTTTTATGTGTCATTAGTAGAATTAATTACAGCTAATAATACGGTTCTTTACACAAAAGTCAACATAAATCTATAAAACAATATAAATGTATGATCCCTAAAATCACATTAATGACCTTATGTAAAAATACCTAGGAAAAAGGGGCCAAATACGTACCCGACGTAGTTTAAAGGGTTTTTTTCTATCAAACAGATATTCTTGTGACAAGTTGAGAGAGATGTGGTCTCCTCGACCAAACATTGTTCTCTAGTTCGCTAGTTCACCACTAACATTATTAAATATCCATAACTTGCCTCACAATCAAATTTTTAAGATTTTATTACGAATTTGCCAAGTTATCAGTCAATAACAAATTAGAATTTGACACGTCTGACGTCTAAACAGCTGTTATTTGCGTATTTTTCTAACTTTATGCCATTTCGATTGACACCTTAAGCCTAGTTCACATGCTTGCGAAATGCAATTTGCGAATTCGCAAAGTTTTTCCGCCGGTTTTTTTTGGTATTTCACATCGGATAGCTATGAATTTTCTAGGAATTTGATGCTGAACTGTTGACAAGATGCAAAACGAAAGGGCATAACATAAAATTGAAAATCACAAACTTATTTTAAACTTTCAACATATTGATCAGGTTCTTGATTTAATATCAAAACATTATAATTTCAAGTTGCCCTTTTAGTAGACTGTTGACTAAACAAATTATAATATGGCCATTGCACCAACAATTTTAGGGAACCCTTAGCACAAGGTAATCCTTAAAATGCCAAACTAAGCTACATGTGATTGGCTACATTGAGATTTAAGGAAACTTAACTAAGGCTTTAAAAATATGGCAATGCCATAGGTGTCCATTAATACGTGATTTGTTGGTATGAAAAAGGTTATTCGTGCCACCTGCAAGGTGCGAGAGAGTTAGTAATTGCATCATCTATTGCTATTTCTTTTTACTTCGTCACGAATTCATCTCATTGAGCACCTCCCCCAGTAGTATATGCCCCAAGTGCAAAATGCGACGGACATATAAAAAATTTAAATGTCCGTCGTGGTGATCAAATAGGCAGTGACAGAAAAATTAATTTTGGCGTTTTACCCTAACCTCACAATTGTGTTTATTTATTGAAAATTATTAACCGGCTTCTTACGGAGTTTTAGATTTTTCCGGTGTTTCTTTCAATAAAAAAAATGTTAGCAACTCAAGGAATGAACCAGTCGGGAATCCCCGACAAGATGTGGCAGCCCCCTTTTGTTCAATTTGAAACCACGTAAGGATTCCAATTGGGATATCAAACATTTACCCATTTTAATTCTAGAAATAGCTCTTTATTCTGTGCTTTCTTACGTAGATATATTATTTGTGTTTTAGAATGGGCGAGTTTGTAGTGGAACTCTATTGGAAACATGCCCCACAGACATGTCGGAACTTTGCCGAACTGGCCAGAAGGGGGTACTATAACAACACCATATTTCACAGAATTATCAGAGATTTTATGATTCAAGGGGAGATCCTACAGGTATTTTTGTTTAAATACTTAGAATTATTGTTAACTATTACAAAAGTATATTTATTATAGGGACAGGAAAAGGTGGTATGTCAATATACGGTTCAACATTCAAAGATGAAATACATCCAGAATTGAAACATAGCGGAGCTGGTATTCTGTCAATGGCAAATTCTGGGCCCGATACAAATGGAAGTCAATTTTTTATAACATTATCCCCTACACAGTGGTTAGATGGAAAACATGCCATTTTCGGAAGGATACACTCAGGTATATCCCTTTAGTCTTTAGTGCTAGGTTCCCTTTGTAAATTATTTAAATTTAACCAAGTATAAGTTAAGTAATTCAATCTTTTTTTTAGGGATGCAAGTAATTAAAAGAATAGGATTGGTAGAAACCGACAAGAATGATCGACCCGTTGATGAAATCAAAATACTTAGAGGAAAAGTACTGAAAAGCTAATAAAAACACATTTTAAAGAAAAAAGAGTGATTTTATTTTTATAAGATTTAAAACTTTTATTTAGACATAATAAAATATTTTTCCTAAAAAACCATACCCTATCATTTTAAAGAAAACTGCAAAAATCCAACAAAGAATTTTTTCAAAGTCACTACAATAAAAAAAAACATATTTTGAATGTTCAATAATAATCAAAACAAAAATATAACTATCCCAAATATGGCATCAAGAACTGTTGAAAAAAAATGTGTTACATAAAGAAAAGTAACATGAAAGTAACCAAGTAGGCTTTGATTTTTCGACAGGACAAGAATCAGATATATTTGACAGTTGACATTTTTTTCAATCTATAGTGATAGTGTCTGGGTTTATTTGTTACAAATTAACTCTTATTTAAAAATTATTGAATTAATCTAAGACATATCTAGAATTTTTATGTCAAAATGAAATGATACTTCATATTTTTTTTTATTCAACACCTGATATTTTAAAACAAACTAAAAGGCGCCAAATTAAACGGTCATATATTAAATATTTTATTTTATAATGTAAATATTGATTAAATTAAGAATGTACATTAGCTACCCATACAAAGTCGTGCTTTCCCGCAGAAATAAATATCTGGAGGTGTTCTTACAATTTTAAAGTTTTTTTTTGTGAAATTTTTCTTGCTTTAATTGGTTTTGACAATAAGGTCACTTACAGAATTTTGTAAATATGTTATTTAGGTTAGGTTATATACTGTTAACAAATTTTGAGAGTTCTTGTTTGACCTCCGACCAGTGAAGTCTCGCGATAAAAAGCTACATCGCTTTTACCGAGAAGGGCGGTTGGCGGTGCCGAATTAACTGATTTTATCCCTCGGAGATCAAGAAGAGACGACCAATTGGTCGTGTAAAATTCATCAATCCCAACAATTGATGTGGTCCTTCTTCTGAGGCTAGGCGCTGAGGCGAAGATTTCTATAAAACTAAAGCTTTTTTTTCGCTTTTTGCACGTTTTCCAAATGGCGGATGCATCAGAAAAGACAGAACACTGTAATGCACAATACCAGTAGCAGTTCTTGGTTGGACCGCCATTAATTATGCCTTTCATAAGCTTAAATTTTTGAAAAAATCGAAATTTCTGGGCTACACAGCCCGACATAGATTTACGTTCAAAGCCCTGGAAAGCTCTGTCTGGAAGGGCGAGAGCTGGCGAATTGACTTAGTATCAAATCCATAAACATAGCAGTTTCAGTCGCAAAATATTTTAAGGTTAGTATCTTAAAAAGCACCAAAATAGCAGGAAGGCTGCAAGAAAAATAGTGCCTGCCATATTCTTCTTGGAAGAAAGACAAATTTCAGTCATTTTTAAAAACCAGAGTGTGCCTACCTGCACAGATAGAGAAATTTTACACAAGAAATCTTTCAAACAGTAAAAACACCTCGGGAAACAATAAAAGAGTACATCATCTTTCGTCAGGATCTCGTTTATTTTGGCGATATAAAATTCAAAATAAAAACTCAATACTACCTTGCATTTGCACTATTTCTTTACACAAAGAAATTAATTCGGAAAATTTATTATAATAATAATAATAATATATAAAAATTTATTCTTTAATCTTAAGATCTAGTAATGTATATATTTAAGAATAAAAACTAGTAGGGAACGTTTGAGAATAGATACGACACACTTTCTCCATTATGGGTACGCCTGACTGCTTCTGCAAACATCATGGAGACGTCTATGCACTAAAAAGAAATGTCAAATTAATGTTGTAC
>JAHBCN010006232.1:75501-112722 GCA_019359885.1 Listronotus oregonensis | reverse complement strand
CCTGAAATTTTGATATTTTTCATCAAGTTCTACAAGTTTTACTAACTTAATAATTTTGCTCCCCTTTAATTTAAATGGGAGATCTTTCCTAAGGTCCTACAGAAGATATGCCTAAAGTTATAGAATTTCTGAACATTGCTGGAACTCAGAATCCAGTGGAAACCCTAAAATTTTGATATTTTTCAACAAATTCTAAATGTTTTAGTAACTTAATAATTTTGCGCCCCTTTAATTCAAATATGGGATCCTTCCCAAGGTCCTACAGAAGATTTGCCGAAAGTTATAGAATTTTTAGACATTGCTGGAATTAAGAAATTCGCCGAAATAGCAAATTTTTTAGTTTTTCTATTAAATAACCTTAAATTTTAATACTCTTAAATTCATATGGAAGATCCTTCCTAAGTTCCTACAAAACATTTGCCTAGAGTTATGCAATGTTTGGACATTGCTGGAATTAAGAAATTGCCAAAAGGGTTCAGTTTTAGCCCACCAAACATCTTCCTATTTTTTTTAAAAGTACACAAATTTTTTTTTTTTGTTTTATAGGAAGAGAAAAGAAAGCCCAAAGACGAAAAATTTCGAAAAACGGCAACATAGACAAACTGGATGGGTTTAACCGAAGGATCAGAAAAAACCGCAAGATGAGCAAGAGGACGACAACTGTTAGTAAAGGTTTGTATGTAACGATGACTTGTTGTGGTGTTCGATAATGTGATATTTTTTTATATTATGGGAAAAAAAGAAATTTTTTTTCCCAAAAATTTCGAGTTTTTCAGAAACATTATGTTTCAATTAGCGTATCCAGGATAATTACTGAGAAAAAATTAGATTTGATTTTTGAAAAGTTCTTAATTATGGTATAAAGCTATTTTTTAATTTTTTTAAAAAATATGTTACAGTCTGGCATCGCTGTTATACTTATAAACGTAGGATTAAACATGCTCCAAACTTTTATATGTATGTAAGCGTCCCATTCACGGGTGTTTTAAAAATATTAGTCTGGTACCTATTTATGAATCCGACAATGAATCATCTTGTATATGCTAAGTACCCAATAAATATTCCTGAAAAGTGAATGCCATATTCTGTCTTTAAAAAAAAAAAGAGAAATATTATGAAATTTTTTACAGGGTGTTTCTTAAAATAAAAAATTTTTTTTCCCCAAATTTTAAGAAAATTAATTACTAAATTTTTCAACTGATCAGGTTTTCGAAAAAAACCTTATTATATCATAACAATATTAAAAATTCCCCCATAAAAATATCAGAAATTTTTTAGGTAAAACCTATCCACAAAAAATCAAGACCAAACTGCCTATTTTAGCATGCAGGGTTTTTTCCTAGAAAAAATTAAAACTAGATATTTCTCTCATGGTGATATTTTTAGATATTGTTATGATCGTGCAGAGAAAATTTTTTTTTTCAAACGAAAATTTCATCGGGTGAAAAACATCAATTTATCAACTTTCTTAGAAATTATTGGGGATTTTAAAATATTTTTTATTTTTATGGGTACCATCAATGTCTCCAAAATTTTCCCCTACGAACGCCACGGGGGAAATAAAAAAAAAAAGGGGAAAAAAAAATGCCTCTTAATACTGGGACATGTATCAAATTTTTTTAAAATATCTAAATGGTATTAAAATATTTATAATAAATTATTTATTTTTGAAAATTTTACCACCCTGCATCTCAAAAATTAAGACGTTTAGGACATACGTTTGTATGAAGTTTTCATTTTAAAATAAACCTAAAAATCGTTCCCTTAAATATTAGCATTCAAGTAGAAAACACCCTGTATAAAAATTAAGATTTTTATTTTTTTTTAAATTTTGTTTGTTTTTACGGCACATTTATGATAAAAAATAAATTAATTCTAAAAAATAAAAATTTAGATGACTTTTTCCCTTTTAAATAATCAAAAAATAAAATAAATTTTTAAGTTTTTCAACGAAATTTTAATTTTCTCGCTTCTTAGGGATATCGTCGTTTTTCGAAAAGTACACAAAAAACATACAATTTAAAAAATATATAATTTTCTCATTTTTACAAGAAATAGAAAAATTTACAATTTAACGAGAAAAAAATCCACCCTATTTTTGAACTAACCAAAACCAACCAGAACTAACAAACAGCAACTTCCAAAAAATTGCCTAGTTCTGGTTAAAAATAGAGAGGATTTTTTTCTCGTTAAATTGCCAATTTTCTATTTCTCGTAAAAATGAGAAAAATCGAGATAATTATATTTTTAAATCCTTAAAAATTGAAAAAATATAAATTTTGTTGAAAAACTTAAAAGTTTATCATTTTCGGCACTTTTAGTGGCCAAAAATTCACATAAATTTGAATTTTTCATAGTTGAGCTATTTTTTTTAGCCAAAAATAGGGTGAATCCCACATTCAAATAACTACCGAAATTTTAAATAATTTTCAAAAATGTTTACCACGTCTACATACACAGAAATGGGACATTTTTCGGAGAATTTAAAACCAACTTATAAATCACTCCTTTATTTTTTGTTCTTTCTGAAATACGAAAAATGGCAACCCTGGTTTTAAGTTTATACACTTTAAAACTCAGTTTGTCAATAGTCTAGCCGAGAAGTGCGTTTCCTGCGAAAAATTGTTAGAAGGGTTCGAAAACTATGAGCCATAGCTCATTCGACCCAGAATGCAAATCTGAGAAAGGCGTTAGAAAATTTTTAATTGACAATTGTCTAACTTGTTAAAAAACTAACTTTAAGTTAAATTTTCAACGGGAATAAATTTTTTAAAGTGTTCTAAATATACCATAATTTTTACAAATTTTTTTAATTAATATTTAATACCCTAAAAAAAATTTAGTGTGACGTACTCGGTTTTGACGCCGAGCGCGCAACCAAAAATGTCGCGCGGGGGCCCATTTTCAGCGTTAAATTAAAATTTTAAATAATGGAGATAGAACTTTTTTATCAGAAATTTCCTCCTTTTCAAGGATCTTTTTTGCAATTTCCGCTATCTCTTATGGTTTTTGAGTTATCATCAAAAATCGAAATGGCTTTTTTTTATTATTCCGTTTTTGTTAATAAAACTTGCAATTTTTATTGGCAGAAAAAATCCTTAAAACGCCTTTCTCAGATTTGCATTCCGCATCAAATAAACTATCGCTCATATTTTTCGAAGCCTTCTAACTATTTTTCGCAGGAAACACACTTCTCGACTAGACAAGTGCCTTGAAGAATAAAAAATTAGTTTTATTTTAAATATAAGTAAATTATTTCAATATATTTTTGTATGTATATAATGAGTCTCATAATTATGTAGCTAAAAGAAACATTCATCTACAGGGTTATCTAGCGAGGACTGAACAAGGCCAAATTTGGGTTTTTCTCGTATAAAAAAAAAGTATCAAATATTTATCTTATGTATTTTTTCCGTAGAATCTAAAAGAATACTTAAAATAATGCTTTAACTAAAAACAAAAGAAATACGACATAAAATTAATATTAAGGTTTCAATAAAAAGGCCTTTTTATGTATTTAAGTAACAACAGAATTTACACAAAAACTGACTATTCTGTCAAAGTCTATAGCGTATATCACTACTTCAAATGAATTTCGTTCTCACTACTTGTGTCCTCGTTGGACGACCCTGTAAGTACAGTAGCAGTCAAAAATAACGTTCGTAGAAAAATATTGGGACGTTTTTTGGCCGCTACAGTACACATTTGCAGTTCAAAAGACTTTGGAACTATCGTCGTGGGTAATATAGATTAAAAAATGTTTTGATTTGTTTTAGGAAACCATTTTTACTTCAGTATTAATATATGATAATAAAAAAGACATTTAATTGGTTAATTTCATTTAAAGCAAATTATGAGAATGTTTTTTATTCAAATTAAATGGTTTGCAGCTAACACCAATATTATTCTTTTGTAACAAGCACAACAACATTTTTAAATGTCCTTTCTTTTTTTATTTTCCAATTTTGCTGCCCCTTTTAACTGGGGGTTTTTTAACTATGGTATTTCCGGGGGCTCGTCGGGAAAGGGGCCGCCTATTAAAAAAACCCCTTAAAAATAATTTTTTAAAAATATTATTTAATAAGTATATAAAATTTTTTTTCACAATTAAAAAAAATTTACCGCTGGAGGCAAGAGCGAACGGTCAAACAAAATAATATTATACCGTTGGTGCGGACTTCCCCCCAAAAGGCGATCTTTTTAGCCCCTAATCGATATTCAGCTAAAAAAATAAAAAATAAACATGCCGACGCGAAAAAAAAGACGACGTAAAGTAAAATTTGGCAGATTTTTTTTTCTGCGGCGATTACGGGGGCCTTCGCTTGACCCCGATCGTCGCACATCGATTATGAGATGCAGACAAAGAGCTGATTTGAAAAATATGGAAAAGAATTTTTAAATAGGGGCACATGTCCTTGTTGCCCGGTAACTCATAAGTTTGCACTGTTTCGAAAGAGATAGAGAAAAGGAATGTAAAAAATTTTGCTTACGAAGGGGGAGGTAAATTATTGGTCAGAGGCACGCGCCCAAAAGCCCCTTTAATTGACCGTTTTTTTTTATCCTAAATCGAAATTCCGATAAATTTACCTGCATTTGGTTTGAGTTTTAATCCTAGGAGTTTAGTGGAAAGTTTTTAAATTTTGGGGCAGGCCTTTAGTCCAGGAAATTTTTTTTTTGATAATTTTTTTTTAGTTTAAATGCATGTTTCTGGTTTTTTTTTTGTAGTTTAAATAATTTTAAAAAAATAAAGTAAACCCCCTGTGCATGACATAATTTGCTCGTTGCAAAAAACCCCCTTTTCCCGACTAAATGTCACAGTTTTAAAAGGGAAGATCTTTGGCAACGTTTATTTTGTTGGCCTTGTTTACTACTTGCTAAAGGTAGAAATAATGTTTTGGGGGGCTTTTCAGATTTAAAAAAATTATCAGCTGTATTAAAAAACATGAGCTTTCTAAGGAGCATATGAGCATTTTTTTAAGCTTAAGGGTTGAAAACTCTCAAATATAAAAAGCTTTAAACGTTCAAAAAGCTATGTTTTCAAATTATATAATGAAGAAGAAAAAAAAAATAGAATCTTTTTGGGGTTATTTAATTGATGTTTTTTGTCATTTGGAAAACAAAAATTTTTTTTTAGAGGCCATAATGAAAAAAAAAGTTTTTTAAAACTGGCAATTTTAAAGAAACGTTTAATTTATAGGCCTTTTCATCAAATTTTTTTTTTGGGGATGCGTCAGTATCACCCTTTTTTTTTCGTACTGTTTTTTGTAAACAAGCATGTTAAAGGGCATGTAAACACATAATTAAAATAAAAAAAAACAAAAAATATAGTTATTTAAAAAAAAAAAAAAAATACGAAAATAAAGAAAAAAGTGCCTTAATTAGCAAATAATTTTTTTTAACATTATTATAATGATATCTACGAAAAGGAACAAGAAGCCGGTTAGAAGTATGTAAAGTGATACACGCTATAAATCATTTAAATACAATACAATTTAATCAATATAACAATTGTATATATGTGGGGAAACCTAATTAGAATAAAATTATAGATACTTTTTTATAGTAAAGAAGTAATGATGCCCAACCTTAATCAGCTATTCTTTTTTTCCTTTTTTAAAACGTCCATGACATTTAAGCTATCTTTTAATTGGGGAAAATTTTGGGCTTCAACTGAATTATAAATCAGTGAAGCACCATCAACGATTTTTTTTTTGAAATGATTTAATTGGGGGGGTAATAATGCACCCAGCCTTTTTGATCAAAACAAGAAACTTTTTTAAATTTCCGCTATTTCAAATGGCGACTGCGCTTGCGCTTTTCATGATGAAAAGGGGCCATTAATTAAAAATGATATAGAAATTCAACAGCATTTAAAAAAAAATTGGAAAGTTTTTTCAGGTTTATCCAAAACTATCCAGAATGATTTAATTAATTTATTTCCCCAAAACCTATTAAACGTAATTCAAAACAAATAAGAGTCGATTTTTTTTTTTACAATCTGACGATATACGGATATAGTAGAAAAAAATCGTGCCCTTATGTTGTTGGTGTTGTCGGTTAAAAGCCAGAACCGGTTTGACATCAAACTCTGATGTCTACTTAAAATACGTTTTCTTTTTTTAATAAGAACTTTTTTTTAATATTTTCTACTAAAAAAAAAAAATAAAGTTAATAAAAATATGAGATACACAAAAAATTGGGCGTGGCATCCAAAAATTTTTTCCCGGCCTTTTTTCGGGGCGAAAATTTTTGGGCGCTTCCCCTACCCAGCTTTATGGGTCGCGGGCTGCCACTGGTATTTACCATAACGTCAAAGCAAGCCCCGGTTTTAACCGTGATATCAACTTATGTAAATTTACGTCACGGTTCAAACCGTGAGTAACTCTGCTCTGGAACAAGGTTACATAAAGTTGCACGATGACGTGTATTTATTCATATTTAAATCAACAAACAACCAGTCATAAAATTTTCGGAAGCTGACACGCGTCTTTATTTATACAACTAAACTTTCAATACCGCCGGAAGTAAATGCCCCTTAAAATTTTAAAAAAAAGTCAAAATTTTAAATTTTTTTTTTCCAATTTTTTTTAAATCGCTTTTTTTTTTGTTTTACTTTTAATTACTATATAAAGCAAAAGGTAAACGAAAATATTTATATTTTGTAAAAACTAACAAATTAATAAATTAATTAACAATTTAATAAATTCAAGCAAACTTAAATATCCTTCCAAACAAATTTAATAATTTATTGCGGCCGCGTATTTTTCTAAGACAAGAGTTCAGCCTTTCAGGCATCGAATGGACCAAAGCCCGGGCGTAGTCCGGATTTCTTCGTAACTCATTCCACGCCTCTAAAATTTTATCCTTTCGTTCGTTTTCGCGGCCTAAACTCATTTTCCCTATTTATTATTTTAAGTAATAAGCCCCAAACATTTTCCATAACATTTAAATCCGGACTACGTGCAGGCCAGGGAAAAAACCCCAAAAATTTTTCCCATCCATTCATCGACTTGTCGGGCCGTATGAACGGGACACTTATCTTGCTGAAATATAACATTTCTGTCCGAAAATCGATCCAGTACAGAAGCATGATATTCTGTAGTAGATCTATACATACCTCCGCATTGAACCTTCTTTCTATAAAATAACATACACCGTTCTTGTGCACTACCCCCCCAAACATTTACCGAAAATCGCCAACTACTTCTGCCTTTTGGGGATTTTTTCATCAAATTTTTCCCCTCGGCCTTATACCTTGTATCCCATTGTAGCACGACTGAAACATTTTTCATCGGTGAATATTTTTTTTTCCAAAAAAAATCGGAGGTTCCAAGTAAAATTGTAGAGCAATCCAATGCGTTGTTCTTCATTTGCTTTTTTTAAAAACGGTTTTAGGTCCGGGTGGCAGCGAAATTTGGGGATATTTCCTTTCTAACCGATGGTGGGAAAGTGCTTTCCGTTTTTGCTGTAACTACAGATTTAAATGGTTGGTTTCTCAAAAACATTAACTAAATTGTCTTGTTCTTGATTCGATAGTTTGGGGCGACCACTTTAAGCTTTTCTCTCAAAGAAGTGTGTTTCCTGCCATTTTTTTTTTAACAAAATGAACCTTCCTTTTTTGGGATGTTAGTCTTCCCCCCCCCCTTTCTGGCCAACCTCTCTGCTCAATATAATAAATAATTAATACTTTTTGATCCAAAGTTAAGTTTGGCATTTTAAAAAATATTTTTAGAGGCTGACAACGAACACCTGTTTCTTTATTGGGTTTTTCAACAGGTATTTTTATTTAGTAGAAGGTGGCATAAGCCCCCTTTTACCAAAGGGAAAAAGAATTGCCCAAGATTTATTGGCCGTTACTATACGTTCGAAAATTTTTGTCCAGGTTTAAATAAGTATAATTTCTATTGAGTTCGCGGTAGGCTCTAGGTGAAACATTGTAACAAATTTAATTTAAAATAAAACACTCGGTGTAAAGTTTCAAAAAGACATATGAATTGCGCCACAAGGGAAAACTGTACAGATTTATTCACAGTTTTGTTCCTTAATTTATTGGACTATATGTAAATTTTTAAAAATCAATATCTTTTTAACAAAACGACCAAAAAATTCAGTTTTTTTTTAATTTTCTAATACTTTGATTTATATTGCAATAGTTGTTAAAAAATATCATAAGAACCGTCCGAAATGAATGCATGGCTTTCATACATAACAGATATCGATCTCAATTAGATAAAAGATACTCTTATTAACCCTATATTTCAATTTCATTTAGTTCTTAGGAAAAGCCGTTTTACGAGTGAACTACGTTAAGGATGTTTCAACTAAAACCCATACATATTAATAAAAACCAAATTTATTCATCTATCTACAATATATACGTTTAGCATCTACAGACAACTGACAAAAGTATATTTCTAAATTAGATCCTATAAATATTGATCTCTCAATATGAGAGAATTTTTAAAAAAGTTACTGGCTTTAAAAAAATGTAAAAAATCACCCGAAAAAATCTCGCTGTGTAGAAATTATCCTGTAAAAAATTCATAACATGAAATATATAAAACTTTTAAATGAGTACATTGGAATAAAAAACAAAAAAAATAAAAAAATCACTGTAAAAATGTGAATTGAAAGGTACAAAAATAAAAAAAAATGCTCAAAAACAGGTGGAAACAGCCTTTTTTGCGGTTACTCTTTCTGGATGCAGGTTGTCCCCCTTTGGGATCCATAGAGACCACTTTGAGTATCATCAATGTAAAGAAATGAACATTAAAAAAACAAAAATCAATTTATACCTCTTGTACCATTCAATTATTTTGATCAAATCTATGTCGAAAGCTTCATATTGTAAAAAAATTAAGTATTTTTACCATCATAAGACTTAGTTTTCTAAAAAATTTGAAAATTAACGAGTATTTTTACCAGAAAAGCTGCTACTGATCTGGCCCAACACCTATAGTCATTTAGAATTATCTCTTAATAAAGTAATTCATTGACCTCAAAACATTTTTATAACTTATTTAGATTTCCTTGTAGAAACAGTTCTGCGCCGAACAGCATTTTCTTTCTGGTAAAAAGTTACTTGTTTTACTTGTAATATCAATAAAGTCCAAAAAAATTTGTCATAAAAGTCTTATGTCCTGACTAGATAATCACTTAAATTAAGCCTTCTCAAAAAACATTGAAATTTTCCTGATACTTCAAAATTACTTATTTCACAATGACTATTGTTCAAGATATACAGCTTTGCTTTTAAACCAAACCTTGAAAAGACAATTTTCCAATATTTATAAAACTTTTGTTTGTTTAAAATGGTTCCCTAAATTTCCCGACCTAGATCCACTTGAAAAAAAAAATGGGTGTATAGATATATAAAGAATCAATAGAAATGTTTACCGATGACGTCACTTTTATACACTTCTACTATTGTATAACGTATCACTAACAAACGCCATTTTATAGTGTGCCACTATACACGTCTGGCAAAATTTCTTAGGTGCGGAGATTTTCAGTGCGATAAAAGGAGATGTTAATTTAATAGACAAAGACTTGAGCGAAATAAAGACAGATAGAAAACGTGAAGCGGCTGATTCCCTTTCTACCGACCCAAGAAGAAGAGGGGAATGCTTCGGCCGGACTACGACAACACACACACACACACACACACACACACACTCAGTGATGCCAGATCTGACGATTATTCGTAAGATTACACGATTTTGGTTCCGATTTCACGATCTTACGAATGAGGTAGCAATTCCAACGATTTTTAAATAAATAATTTTAAAATAAAATATTGCATTTGAATTATTAATTTACTTCATCCCCGTAGTGAATGATACCAATGGCATATCAAAAGAAACGACCGGGGAATCCCCGTTGCCTACAAGGGGTTATCGAGCAGAACGACATGAGATTCCCCGTTGATTGCAGGTAGAGTAGGCTTACAATATTTTTTTTGCATTTTCCCGCAGTCCTGTCTCGTATCGTAAATTTTACGTAAGTCAAAACCATCGAAAGGATTTTATTTAGAAAAACTTTAATTGGCGACAAAAATTGTTTTGATTTTTCTATCAATAACAACATGATACGAAAGTTAGGTAGTAGTGACATATTATATAGCGATAAAAATAATAATACTGACTCAAACGATTCTGAGGACTGAGCATAATTTTTAGTGCCTATTGCCTAGATCAGGGGTCCCAAACACGGCCCGAGGGGCCCCATCCCGGGCCCCCGGACAGGTTTTGTCCGGCCCGCGGAGAGCTAGCATACTTGAAAACCTTTTAAAAACAAATCTTTTTATAGCAAATTAAATTTAATTTACTGAATATTTAATTTTATGTTGAATAAATTAATATGACATCACATTGATATGGTCATGGGGAACCCGCTAACCATAACATTTTGTAGGTTATTGTTATTGTTTTTGTGATAAGTTGGGTAAAGAAACACAGAATTGTAATGAGTAAAGACATGTATAATATGCAGAAAATTTAACTTCAGTATATAATAACTAAAAATTATTGAAATGAATCCCAAATAACATTTTTACATTTTAAATAATCAAACTTATAACAAACATAATGACATATGAAATACTAATGAGATTTATTTAAATTTAGATTTTCCACTGACAATAGTTTGTGTTGTGGACTAATTTTACTTGTACCAATTATTAAAGAGATTTAAGATGCTCATCAGTTAATTTCGATCTGTAAACATTTTTTTTGTACTTCATTTTGGAGAAGGTTTTTCCACAAATAAGTAGTACCAAAAACAGGAAAATTAAATTTTTTTTTAAAAAAAAAAAAAAAGGGTTTTTTTTTTTTTTCCCCTTTTTTAAAAAAAAAAAAAAAAATTTTTTTTTTTTTGAAAATTTAAGGGGAAAAAAAATTTTTTTTTTTTAAAAAATTTTAAAAAGGTTTTTTTTTTGGGGTTTTTGGGTTTTAAAAAAAATTTAAAATTCAAAAGAAAATTTTTTTTAAAACCTTTTTTGGGGAAAAATTTTGGGGAAAATCCCCCAAACTTTTTGGGGCCCAAAAAAAAAATTTTAAAAAAAATTTTTAACAAAAAATTTTTTTTCGGGTTTCTTTTAAATTTTAATTTTTAAAAAAAAATTTTAAAAAAAAAAAAAACCCCAAATTTTTCCCTTTTTTTGGTTTTTTTTTAAAAAAAAAAAAATTTTGGGAAAAAAAATTTAAAAAAATTTTTAAAAAGTATAAAAAAAAAAAAAAATTTAAAAAAAAAATTTTTTTTAAAAAACCAAAAAAAAAACCAAAAAAATTTTCTTTTTTTAATAAAAAAATTTAAAACCCCTTTTTTTTTTAAAAATTTTTTTAAAAAAAGGGGTTTTAAGGGGCCCTTTTTTTTTGGGGGGTTTTTTTGGGGTTACTTTTTAAAAATTTTTCCCAAAAAATTGAAAAAAAAAACGGAAAAAAAATTTAAAATTTTAAAAATTTTTAAACCCTTTAAAAAAAAAAAGGGGTTTTTTAAATTTTTTTTTTAAAATAAAATTTCTTTTTAAATTTTTTTTTTGGGGGGGGGTTTTAAAGGAAAAAATTTTTGGGGAAATTTTTTTAATTCCTTTTCCCTAAACCCCAAAAAAAATTTTAAATTTTTTCCAAATTCCTTTTTTTTTTAAAATTTTTAAAAAAAAAAGGGGGTTTTTTTTTAAAAAAATTTTTAAAAATTGAAAAATTTTTTAAATTTTTTTAAAAAACCCCCCCCTTTTTTTAATTTTTAATTTTTTAAAAACCATTTTTTTTTAACCCCCAAAATTTGCCAAAATTTTTAAAAAATTTTTCCCCCAAAAAAAAATTTTGGGGTTTTTAAAAAATTTTTGAACCTCGAAAAAAAACCCCTTTTTTAAAAAAAAAACCCCCCCTTTAAAATAAAATTCTTTTTTTTTTTTTTTTGGGGGGGTTTTTTAAAAAAAAAAAAAAAATTTAAAAAAAAATTTTAAAAAAATTTAAAAATTTTTAAAACCCCCCCAAAAAAAAAAAACCCCCCCCCGGGGGAAAAAAAAATTTTTTTTTAAAACCCCTTTTTTTTCCCCCATTTTTTTTTAAAATAAAAAAAAACCAAAAAAAATTTTTTGGTTTTTTTTTTTTTCCCCCAAAAAATTTGCCCCCTTTTTTAAAAAAATTTTTTTTTTTTTTTTTTTTAAAAAAAAAAAGGGGTTTAAAAAACCCCTTTTATCCAAAAAAAACCCCCCAAAATTTTTTTTTTTTTTTTTTTTAAAATTTTTTTTCCTTTTTTTTCCCCGAAAAAAAAAAATTTCTTTTTTTTTTTTTTTTTTCCCGGGGGAAAAAACCCCCGGGGGGTTTTTATTTGGGGGGGTTTTTATTTTTTAAAAATTTTGGGAAAATTTTTTTTTTTAAAATTTTTTCCCCAAATTTTTTTTTTTTTAAAAAAAAAAGGGGTTTAAATGCCTTTTGGGTTTTTTTTTGGGAAAAAATTTTTTTAAAAAATTTTTTTTTTCCCCAAAAAAAAACCGGGGGTTTTTTTTTAAAAAATTTTTTTTTTTTTTTTAAAAACCAAAAAAAATTTTTTAAAAAAAATTTTTTAAAAAACCAAAAAAAAAAAATTTTTTTGGGGAAAAAATTTTTTTAAAAAAAATTTTTTTAAAAATTTTTTTTTTAAAAAGGTTTTTTTTTTTAAAAAACCCCTTTTTTGGGGAAAAAAAAAAATTTTGGCCCGGTTTTTTTGGGGGGCCCCCTTTTAAAAAATTTTTTTTTTCCCGGGGGAAAAAAAATTAAAAGGTTTTTTTTTTAAATTAAAAAATTTAAAATTTTTTAAAAAAAAAAATTTTTGGGGGTTTTTTTTTTCCCCCCCCCTTTTTTTTTTTTTTTAAAAAAAAAATTAAAAAAAAAAAAAAATTTTTTTTTTTAAAAAAAACCCAAAAAATTTTTTTTATTTAAAAATTTTTAAAAAAAAAAAATTTTTTTGTTTTCCAAAAAAAAAATTTTTTTTCCCTTTTTTTTTTTTTTAAAAAATTTTAAGGGCCCAAAAATTTTTTTTTTCCTTTTTTTTTTTTTAATTCCCCTTTTAAAAAAGGGTTTTTTTTTTTAAAAAACCTGTTTGGAAAATTAAAAAAAAATTTTTTTTTTAAAGGGCCCCCCCCCTTTTAAAGGGGGGGAAATTTAAAAAAAAAAAATTTTTTAAATTTTTTTTTTTTTTAAATTTTTTTAAAAAAAAAAATTTTTTTTTTAAAAAATTTTTTTTTTAAAAATTTTTTTTTTTTTTTTAAAAGGAAAAATTTTTTTAAAAAATTTTTTAAAATGGGGGTTTTTTTTTAAAAAATTTTTTTTTTTGGAAAAAATTTTTTTGGAAAAAAAAAAAAAAACCCCCCCAAAAAATTTTTTAAAAAGGTTTTTTTTTTTTTTTTTCCCCCTTTTAAAAATCCCCAAAAAAATTTTTCCCCCCCCCTTTTTTAATCCAAAAAAAAAAAAAAAAAAGAAAAAAAAAATTTTAAAAAAATTTTCCCTTTTTCCCCTTGCCCCCCGGTTTTGGGCCTTTTGGGAAAAAAAAAAAAAAAAAACCCCCCAAAGGGGGGAAAAAAAAAAAACCCCCCCTTTTGGGTTTTTTTAAAAAAAAAAAAAAAAAAAAAAATTTTTTTAAAATTTTTCCCTTTTCCGGGGGGGCCCCCTTTTTTAAAAAAAAAAAAAAATTTTTTTTTTCCCCCAAAAACAAATATAAATATTTCAACGTTTCACTTAGGAAAACGATCCATCATGTCTTTAGGGGCGAACGTTCGCCGTGTTTTTTACGTTTTTCCTATCGACGGGAACCGTTCACTACTTTGGCAGGTTTTAAACCCTAAAAAATAAAAATTGCAGAAAAAGCGTTTTATTATTTTGGTAGTTGTATCGGACAGTGGGAGCAAAAAGTTTACGTTAGAGTAACCGTAAAGTCTGTTCAAAATATATCGGGGTTTGGCCCTTTTTAAAGGACCATACCCCAATTTCCTTTAAAAAGATTTTATTACCAATTTTTGTTATTAAACCCCTTTTTCATAAAGGCAGGGGTGGGCCAGGGATTTCTTAAATATTAAAACCCTTAGGCATATAAATATTTTGGCTAATATTTTAGTGGGAGTGTTGAATAACCGTTTTTTACTGTGCGTTTTGAAAAGTTGTTTTTCGAGAATATAAAATGTCGGGGGCGAAATCATTTGTCATTAGATGCAAACAAGGGGTGAAAATGTGTAGAAAAACTTCAATCAAAATTTAAAAAAAGGGGGGCCCCAATTTTTTAAACCCAAAAGGAAAAATTCCCTTTTAAAAGGGAAAACCCTTTTCCTTTTTTCTTGCCCCAAAAACCCAAATCGATAAGGAAATTTTTATTAGTGAAGAATTGAACAAAAGAAAAAAAAGTAGTGATTTTCAATCTCATTTTAAAACAATAGTGATTGGGGGTAATAAGAAGGAAAATATATTGTTTTATGAAAGCGGAGTTATTCCTACCTTGGGTAAACTGGGAAAAAAAGCTTTGACGAAGACGAAAAACCCAAAATAAACATTTTTGGCCACCCCTCCGAGTTGTGGGAAAAAGACAAGAAAAATGGAATCCCCAGATTACCCCTTGGGGATTTAATTACCTTCAAGAAATTAAAAAATATAGGTTAGAAAACAGATCTATAATTTACCTTTTATGAAACATGGGTTTTATACAACGACACAGAACCAAAATGGGTTTAAATTTAAATCAAAAAGTCAGACGAAAGCACCTTCAAAAAAAGGAAAACGCTTTCCTAATACACAAGACGGTTTTCCCCAAAATGCTTGCTGTTGTCTGCAAGAATATTAAGGACTTTAGCTTTGGGTTATCATGGGGAAAAATGAGAACTTTTTGAAAACTGGTTTTAAAATTTCTTTTAAAAAAAATTTCCCAAAAAACATGTTATTGTCATGGATAACGCAAGCTTTCCAGCCGTCTGCTACACAAAACACCAGCTTCTTTAAGTTCAAAACTGAAATCCAGGAATATTTGTTAGAAAATGAAATTTTTTTTAATTAACAAAAAAAGAAACCCTTTTTGGGAAATCCTAAATTCAAAGCAATCAACAATTTTATGTTTAACCCCCTAGAGCAAATTTTTTAACCAAGTAAAATCCCAAAAATCAGGGGCAGAAAATGTTAACACCTACTTTTAAATCCCAGTGTTATAAAATTGATAAAAAAAAGTAATTAATAACATACCAGTTGAGAGCTGAAAAATTTACTACAGCACATTATACAAATTGAGGACTCTTACATTTCATCCAAAAAAACATAAACCTATTGTAAAATCTCAATGATGAATTTTATAGTGACACAGAATTAGATTTTAAAATTTAGATTAAAAATTTAAATTTTGTATAGATAATGCAGTTATTAAAATTTTTTAAAACTTTGCAAAAAATTAATTTTAAATTTACTTACCTAAATAAACAAAAATTATAAATTTTATATTATTAAAGTCCCTCCCTAATGTTCTGTCCTTTAATACCTACCGATCCGGGAGTTTTATTTTTTTAATCCATAAAAAAATTTAAAGGGAAGAACTAACACGGTATACTTTGAGACAGACTATACAGTTCCCAAAGAATTTTGGGTAGAATTAAACCAGGAAGCAAACCAAATTTTTCCTAGCAATTTTTTTTCAATGCATAGAATGACCCCTTTTAAAATTTTTAAAAGAAGGTAGGGGAAAAAATGTAAGGATCAAAAACTATATCATGCCAAGGGCGCCTTTACCTTGGGGGTTGCCAAACTATCTGGTGGAGGGGGGAATTTTTTTTATATTTTTACCACAGGAATCGATATAAAAATGATTTTTGCAAAAATGTTGTATGCATTTTTTTTTTAAAAGCATACTTTTTGAGTTATTCGCCAAAGAAAGTTGGAGGTTTTTTGTCGATAAATCAAAGTTTTTAAACGTTTTTGCAAAAAACCCCAATAAGTATGCATTTTATCAAAAAAATGTAAATAACAAAATTGTAGCTTTTGAAAACAAAAAAAAATATTTTTTTGTAATTATTGTGGGACCAATACAAACCAAATTGTGGTTTTGTTAAAGGTGAGCTGTTATTTATCAAACACCAAAAAATTTCAAAGGCAAATAACGCAAAATCTACGATTTTTTTTGGAAAACTAATAATAACTTTTTGAAGCATTTTGAAAGCCCTTTTTTTTAAAAAAAATATGTATTATAAAAGTTGAGTGAGTTATAATTTTAATAAAATTAGACCCAAAATTTTTTAGTACAAAATTTTCAAAAAAAACCCCTAAATTTCAAATTTAAAAAAACCCTGTAGCCCTTTTTTAATTCTTTATTTATGTATCAAAAAGATTTTAAAATTTTAACCGATTCAAATCGCTTAATTTTAAAAAAAAAGGAGCTGCAAGTGAAAATCAAATTTCAGAATTTTAATAAAAAATTACCCACCCCTTTTTTGAAAAAAAACTCAAAAAATAAGGGGGGTGCGTTAAAAATTTCTAAGATATCAATTTGTAAAACTTTTGGAACCCCCCCAAAATTTTTCTTTTTCTTTTTAATTTACTTTTTAAACTACCCGTTTAGATTTAAACGCTTAAAACCCCCCCGTTTTTAGGAACGAAAACCCCAAAACCTTTTTTTTTCAGCCCTTTTTAAACTCAAAAACCCTTTTAAAATAAGGGTTTGAACAATGTATGGTCTTGGGTTTTGGAAAACCCCCAAAATTTTTGGTTTTAAAGGGAATTTAAAAAAAAAAGGAATTGCTAAAAGGGGTTTAAAAGCCATTTCGATGCCCTTTTTTTAAAAAAACCCGGGGTTTTGAATAAGGGCCCCTTTAATTTTTTAAGAGGGGGGGCATTTTTGAAGTTAAAAATAACCCCAAAAAAAATTATTTACTTTTGGTAAATTAAAAGATTTTTAATCAAATTTTTAAAAAAGGTTTAATTTTTAGGGGTTAAAAATTTTTTAAAAAAAATAAAAAAAGGGTTTTTTTCCCGGGGGGTTTAAAAAAATAAAAATTAATATTTTAAAAATTAATTTTATTTTCAAAAAATTTTTTCCCTTTTTGGTACAAAGGTTTAAATAAAAAGGTTTTAAAATTTTTGAAAAAGGGGGTTTTAACCCCAAAAAATAAAAAGTTAAACCCGTTTTAAATGGAAAGGGGTTTAAATTTTTCCCAAAAATTTTTTCCAAAGAAACACGGTGAAAAATTAAACTTTTTTTAAGATAAATTTTTTTTAATTTTAAATATTTTAATTTTTTTTGGGGTTTTTTTTAGGTTAAAAAAATTTTAAAGTTTAAAAAACAAAAACCCCTTTTCAAAAATATTTAATAAATTTTTCCAATTAAAGTTTAAATTTTTTTAATTTTAATTAGGTTTTAAAAAAAATTTTTTAGTTTTTTAAATTTAAAATAAAAGCCCAAAACATTATAATTTTTTAAAAGGGAAAATAATTTTAAAAATTTTAATCCCAAATTTTTTAAACAAGTTTCGGGAAAAATTTTCAAATTTTTGCAACTTTTAAAATTTTTACTTTTTAGAAAATTACCAACAGCAATAGGTTTTTTGGGGAAACTTTGTTTTGTTTATTTTGGAAAAATTTTAAATTTAAAAAATGAATAACAAAATTTTTACTCTAATAAATGGTTCAATCCAGAAATTTTAATTTAAATTTTTAAAATTGGGGAAAATTTAAAATTTATTGCTTTTTAAAAAACACTGTTTTCCAAAAAACGTAATTTTAAAAAACCCGATTTTCAAAACAAACCCTTTTTAAAAAAGGAGGTTTTTTTTTAAAAACCCGGGACGATTTCCCAAAAAATTTTTTCCCCCGTTTTTTTTTAAGGGGTTTTGAAATCCCGTCCAAGGACCCTTCAAGATTTAAAGAACAACTTTCCAGGAAGAAACTGCCAACATAAGCCTGCTTTTTGCTTAGAAGCGCCAGAAATCGGTTTCAATGTATCGAGAATGGGGACGTCACCTACCGATTTGCTCTTCAAAGCTATGTAAAACAAAACTTTAGGTTTTAAAAAACATTGTAAAAACCAAATTAAAACTTTCTGATTCATACAATGCGTTTTATTAAGTTTTGAAAAAGGAAGTTATGCTGCCGCACCCTGTATAAGAGGTAAGATATAAATTTCAAAAAAATCCTAAGAAATGCCTCTTGTAATACAACTACCTTAAAGCCGATTGATTTTAAGTTTGTTACCTGGAAAATCCTCCAGCCCAGTCTTGATACGAAGTGTTACCAGTAAACTGGTACATGTACCACAAACTTTCCAAAAATTCCGGTCTAAGCAAATTGTGGGCGTCATTTGACTTCACGTACATGTCATTTGAATTTTCACCCTATAAAAAAATATACATTTTTGTTTGATTTCCAACTGTAGTTTGTGGAAATTTTAAAGCATTACCTGTATATTGAAATATGTAATTTCCGGCGCCAAAAATGTCGGCTGCTGGGCATAAGTTTGATAACAAGTCGTCAAAAGTTCTTCTGCTAGTTTCATGTGTGCGCTTGGAAGGCCATTGTGAACACCTTCAAAATAAACATATTTATTCCAATAACACTAAAATCTTGGACTTTCATTGTCTAAATTTGTTAATTGATGCACAACGTTTCGGTTAGTGATGTATCTCCAACCGTTTTTAAGTGATAAATAAAAACTATTCTTAAAAGCTACGACTTCTATACTATCCTTTGATCACCAAAGCTTGACCGATTTTTCACGGTTCAGCAACGCCTGTCAGATATCCTGAATGTCTATACTAGGCTTGCTAAATACATTTTGGTTGTTAACAATAGGCATGATGATTGAATACAAAAATAAAATTATAAAACCCAATATAATGAAACGTAAAAAAAGATTACAAAACAAGAATTATAGTAAATAAAACTACCAAATACGACAATCCCATATGTACTAACGCCAATCAGAGCGAATGACGTCACGTTAGAGTAAACAAATGACCCATAACCAAAGTTTTGTTCTCTTACTGTTGGTTCTTCCGATTTTATTTACAAACATATTGTTTTAGTTTGCCTTTTGAGCTTTTCATAATACTAACCCATGAAACGAGGATTTATAAAGCAAGCAGGATAACTGGTTTAGAGTCGACTTTGTTGATGCTAGGAAGAGTTTCTGGCTTTAAACAAAGATTTTTTTTGAGAATTTAAAATGCAAATTCCGGGGGAAAAAGAAAATGATATTTTTTTAAATTTCGTGTATTTAAGAAAAAAAACCTTTATTTTTTAAATGTTTTTCAACTCCCAACTCATGTATCCAAAGGTAATTTGTTAAAAAGGTTACACTTTTTTAAAGGGTAGTTAAAATTTTCCTTTTTTTAATAAATGTTTTAAAATTTGTAGTGACAATTGGGATTAAAGCCCGGTTTGAAAGAAAAAGTTTTTTAACCTTCAATGGAAATTGCTCTCTTTACAAAAATAAAATTCCTAAAAAGGATTGGGGGCCCATTTATAAAAATAACCATTTAAAAATTTTTTTTAACCATCAAAAAAATAAAAATTTTATTTTTAATAAAAAAAAAAAAAAAAAAAAAAAAAAAAAAAAAAAAAAAAAAAAAAAAAAAAAAAAAAAAAAAAAAAAAAAAAAAAAAAAAAAAAAAAAAAAAAAAAAAAAAAAAAAAAAAAAAAAAAAAAAAAAAAAAAAAAAAAAAAAAAAAAAAAAAAAAAAAAAAAAAAAAAAAAAAAAAAAAAAAAAAAAAAAAAAAAAAAAAAAAAAAAAAAAAAAAAAAAAAAAAAAAAAAAAAAAAAAAAAAAAAAAAAAAAAAAAAAAAAAAAAAAAAAAAAAAAAAAAAAAAAAAAAAAAAAAAAAAAAAAAAAAAAAAAAAAAAAAAAAAAAAAAAAAAAAAAAAAAAAAAAAAAAAAAAAAAAAAAAAAAAAAAAAAAAAAAAAAAAAAAAAAAAAAAAAAAAAAAAAAAAAAAAAAAAAAAAAAAAAAAAAAAAAAAAAAAAAAATTTTTTTTTTTTTTTTTTTTTTTTTTTTTTTTTTTTTTTTTTTTTTTTTTTTTTTTTTTTTTTTTTTTTTTTTTTTTTTTTTTTTTTTTTTTTTTTTTTTTTTTTTTTTTTTTTTTTTTTTTTTTTTTTTTTTTTTTTTTTTTTTTTTTTTTTTTTTTTTTTTTTTTTTTTTTTTTTTTTTTTTTTTTTTTTTTTTTTTTTTTTTTTTTTTTTTTTTTTTTTTTTTTTTTTTTTTTTTTTTTTTTTTTTTTTTTTTTTTTTTTTTTTTTTTTTTTTTTTTTTTTTTTTTTTTTTTTTTTTTTTTTTTTTTTTTTTTTTTTTTTTTTTTTTTTTTTTTTTTTTTTTTTTTTTTTTTTTTTTTTTTTTTTTTTTTTTTTTTTTTTTTTTTTTTTTTTTTTTTTTTTTTTTTTTTTTTTTTTTTTTTTTTTTTTTTTTTTTTTTTTTTTTTTTTTTTTTTTTTTTTTTTTTTTTTTTTTTTTTTTTTTTTTTTTTTTTTTTTTTTTTTTTTTTTTTTTTTTTTTTTTTTTTTTTTTTTTTTTTTTTTTTAAATTGTTTTTAAAAATTGCTTCCCTTTAAAAATTTAAGCTTAATAATTCAAACCATAAAAGGATTTATAAGCAAGCACGAAAAACTTGGCAGGGGCTGACCTTGTTGAGCCTAAGAAAAAAGTTTTTGGCATTCAAAAAAAATTTTTATGGGAAATGATTTTAAGGGTCTAATAAACACACCTAAAGCTAAAGTTCCTGGAAGATAACAAGTCAAATGATCCATCTTTGGTTTAAAGTTTTTTGCCCTCCTAATAATTCCAAAACAAAACCATTGGGACTGTCCTTTTTCCAAATGTTTTTCAACTCCCTGTATACTCTCAATGTAATCGTCCTTAAGGCTAAAAAATGAATTTAAAAAAAACGCCATATGGTACGGATTTTAAATGTAGACTTACTATTCCAAAGTTTTCTCAGACTGAATCCACTGTTTTAAGAGATATCGAGTAGCTGTCCCCCCCGGCCCCCAATGTTATAGTGGCATAAGCTCTGAACTGTCCTGTATTGGGTTAATGAAAATAGGAACTAAACCATCTGTTTTTCTAACCTATGACTATCTGAGAAACTTTGGCTGCTGCATTCTACAAAAAATAAAAACTCACACAAAATTTTTGGTACTTGTGGGCTTCCATTTTGGGATGTAAAATAAAAAAGAATTTTTTTTTTTTTAAATTGGAAATATTTTTTTTTTTAAAAATTCTAAAAAAAATTAAAAAAAAATTTTTTTAATTTTTTTAAAAAATTAAAAAATTAATTTTTTGATTTTTAAATATTTTTTTTTACACGTGAAAAAAAAACAAATCACTAGAAATTGCTAAATTTAAAAGGGAATGCTTTTATGGAAAAAAAACTTAAAAAATACCCATTTTTTTATTTTCAAAATTAAAAATTAACACTAAAAAAATTTTTTAAAAAAAATTTTTCCCCTTTAAAAAGAACAACATGAAAAAAAAAAATGTCAATATCTTTATTTTTAGTTTTTTTATGGCCAAAAATGGGTGGGGTCCGGGGGTAACCTAATTTTAAATATGTAATCGCAATCGCATTTGGGGGAAGTTTAAAACGGTCTGCATGTTCTGCGCATGATTTAAGACCCTAAGCGATGACTACCCACAGGGGCACGGACACAATTTTTAAATTTTGGTTTTTATACCCTTTGCCGTCCATATGAAGGTCAGTGAAACTATAATTCCCTTTTGGCCAGTTAAGTTCCGATTAAAAAAATACCCTTTAACCAAAGACAGAAAGGCCCAAACTCCCAAACTTAATGTTAAGAAAGGGTCCAACATACACACCCATATTTTGGGATCGTCAGTTAACCAAGTTAAATATCAAAATTTCCCAACTGTATAGTGGTTATTTTCCATGTACTACTTCGGAGACCATTTCGACATGTGTTTTCTAGAAAAAAGGGTTCCCCGAATATGGTATTCCAGATTCGTTTTAAAAACAAGGAAAAAATCGATCTGCTAAATCTGTCTAAAAATAAATATAAAGATTCTTCTATAAAGTGTTCTAATATGGATATCACTGAGAGTAAAATAAAGAATATAATAGTATTAAGCTTTTTTAAGTACAAAATCCTTAGTGAAGTGATAAATACTTAAAAGCCCCCCTAAAATTCCCCTTTAGTGACTTCAAATAATTACATTCTATTAACATCAAAATTTAGATGTTTTTCAACCCAATTTCTGGCTTCAGCATATTCTAAAAAAAAGAAACACTTTTGTCAAATTAAACTTTAACCAATCACTTAAGAGCTTCAGCTGATGGCTTAATTGATTGAAGAAGATTCTAAATGACTTCTCACCTTCCTTTAATCCCTAAGATACTGTGTCTAAAGAATAAATAGTAAGACCCAAATCCAAACCAGTCTTGGATCCCTCTGATATTTTTTAAAATGGTCATGGCCCAAGGATTGTTTGTAGCCTTTCCATGCATGTTGAAATGCTTTATTACTGCCTTTTTAGAGAGGTAGTGGCTTCTACATCAAATGAAAATAGAAAAGTAAATTGTTAAAAATGCCATAACACTATCTATAAACTACATACCAGGAAAAAAAAATATTTTTGGAGGTTCCGCCACTTGTTCACTATCAACTTTTATTGACTTGAGCATTCAGGGGCCTCTAATACTTGGTTATCATTGTTCGCTTCCACCCATTTTCCACCACGCCTGGGATCATTTCATATTTCCCAAAGTACTTTTTTTATTACTTCTATGGGGTATTATCAACTGTTATGATAGCTCCTTTTTGGGTTCCCTGAGACCAAGAAAAAAGTTATTACAAAACAACGAGAGATATATATCACACTTTTTTTGGGATTTTGAGAGTTGGTTCCATTGCAAGGGGCAGAGATGAAATTATGTCAATAAAGAAGGCATTAAACAATACACTTAGAAAAAAAAAATCCAACCCCAATGTTTATTACATTAAAAAAAAAAAATTTATAAATTTGAAAAAATTTTTTTTTACATTTTTTTTGTTTAAAAATTTTTTTTTCCCCCTCCATTTATAAACCTTGTAATGTTTTTTTTTTTTATAATGTTTTTTTTTGTATGGTTTTTTTTTGAAAATAAAATTACTGTTTTTTTTAGTATACTTTTAAAATGTACTTGTAAATGATATGAACCTTTTTTTAAAATTTTTGTGCAAATATATAATTCCACAAAAAAAAAAATATCTGATCTTAAAATAGTGTATCACCCCGGTTAAGGGGTCAGGGATTTGAACTCATATTTTTTTTCATTAGTAAAATTTAAATTTTCAGCTAATAATACGGTTCTTAAAAAAAGTCAACAAAAACTATAAAAAAAAAAGGGCCCTAAAATCCCTTAATGACCTTTTGAAAAAACCAAACCAAATACGACCCAAAATTTTTTAAAAGGGTTTTTTTCTATCAAACAGATATTCTTTGACAAGGAAAAAATTTTTTGACCAAACATTGTTCTTTTTTTTCCCCAGTTCCCCAAAAAAACTTTAAAAATATCCATAACTTGCCTCACAATCAAATTTTAAGTTTTTTTTTGGGGGTTTGAAGTTATCAGTCAATAAAAAATTAAATTTGACACGTCTGACGTCTAAACAGCTTTTTTTGGGTTTTTTCCCAACTTCATGTCATTTGACCTTAAGCCCAGTTCACATATTTCATCGTTTTAAAAAATTCCCCAAAAAAATTTTTCTGCCTTTTTTTTTTTTTGGTATTTCACATCGCACGTTGAAATTTTTTTTTTTGGGGTGCTTGACTCGGGGGCCCCCGGTTGAAAACAATGGTTCAAAAAAAGTTTTTTTTGAACGGTTCCCCGTTGAACCCAGTTAAAATTTGAGGTTGTACCACTGCAGGTTTCCCGAACTATTAGTTCCAAACCCCAAAAAAAAAAAGAAGAAGAAAATTCCCAAAAATTTTTAACCCCCTAATAAAAGTTTTTGTTTTTTCTTTTTAAAAAAAAAACTTAATTTTATAAATATGTTTTTTTATACGACTGCTTTAGAAAATGGGGTTTTGCACACGCTAAACAAGCTTTGAAAATTGTATTTTGCGCACAAGGGGGAAAAAGGGAAAAAATATTTTTTTTTTTTGCCCCGGTTCTGTTTTAAAATTTGATTTTTATGGTTTTTTTTTGATAAAAAAAATATAGAAAAACTCAAAGTAGGCTTTATTCCACAGCAACCGTCATATTTTTCTTTTTTTTGTTGATTAGATACCAATTTAGTAAAAAAAAAATTTTGATTTCGCGAAAAAATGTCCGATTAAAAAGGGGAAAAATTTAAAAAAAAAAAAAACCCGTAAAACCCTTTTTTTCCAAAAAGTAAAGAATCGATATGAAGCCGATTTAAAAATCGATTTATGAAGTGGAAAAGCAAATAACGTAAAAATTTTTTTCCGAAAATGTTATGTTGGTTTTTTTTTGAAGGCTGTGGGCAATTTTTATTTGCAGTCGTATAAAAAGTATAAAAAAAATTTTACCCTTTTAATCCAGTTTGGGACCTCGACTTCGTCTCGGTCCATCAATTTGTGGGGGTGAAAAAAGGGGCCCCCTTTTCAAACCTTGTTTTTAATATACTATTGTATTATTGTATTTGTTTTTTTGTTTAATTTTACATTTTTTCTAAATTGGGGGCAAAAACAAAAAGACATTTGATAAATACACAATGAAAAAAAAAAAACCTTTTTTTTGGTCCTTTCATTTTCTGCAGCTACCCCTTCGGGGGTTTGAATTTTATTAGAGTACCATCCATGGCTCCAATGCAAAAAAAACCTCGCCTCACAAATGTTTAAATTTTAGATTAAAATTCTTGGCATTTTTATCAATTTAAGCCCCAATTGGGCAACTGATTTTTAAAACCCTAGCATAGATTTTTTTTCGATTTGCCGCCGACTTTAATACCCCCAAAAAATTTCCCCAAAAACTTGAAAAAAATCCCAGTAGCTAGAAACAAAAACAATGCATACCATTTCAGTGTGGTGTTGGGGAATGGTTTCAAAGAATAAATAGAACATTTAAACTTAAACTCAAATGTAAGAAATTTAAAAAAAATATAAATCTTACTTGTTTTTTAACAGATAAAATTTTTTTAAAAAAAAAATTTATGATAAACCCACAGCTTGTTTCTTCAACCTAAATCTGGCCTTAAATTGTTATTCCCCAAAAAATTTTAAAAGCTCTGGGGTTTTTTTTTGTATACCTTTTTCGGCTCGAGAGGTACAAAAAATTTTTAAGTTATTCTACAAAATCCTTGTCGTAGGGCATATCAGGTCATATCTTTCCATAAAAAATTTATTTTTAATTATAAAAAAACCCCCTAAATATCAACTTTTTAAAAAATAAAAGCAAAATATTTTAAAAAAAACCCAAAGGGGGGTTTTTTTTAAAAAAAGTGAGGTTAAAAATTACTAAAAAGGGGGGAAATGTCTTGAACGCCCAAATTCGGGGGGGTTTAAGATCAACCATATTCGGCGTTGAACCGGGTTTGGCCCCAAAAAAGGTTTTTTTCCGTTTTTCCGATGATCAGGGGAAATTCGGTTGGAACGTCCTTTACAACCGGGCCTTAAAAGATGCAAGACGGAAATATTGACAAGAGTATTTAACCCCCCTGCGTTTCCCAATTTACTTATTTTCTATAAAACTTTTTTTTTTATTTATATTTAAAAATTTTTTAACAATATTGTGTCTTATTTCCCCCCGTATTTTTTAAATATACATTCATAACCAATGGATAATAAGGATCAAAATTGATTATTTTTTTAAAAAAAAAGGGTTTATTTTTTAAAAAAAAAAAAAAAAAAATGAAAGTTGAATTATTTTTTCCCATTAAGGCGTTGAGACAGATAAAACGCATGAAAATAATAAATTACCTTGAAAATCACAAACTTATTTTAACCTTCGACCATTGTGATTGGATCTCGATATAATATCGAAAACACTTATAATTTAAAAAACCCCTTTTTTTTTGAGAAAATCACTGGCAAATTACCTGAGGTGTCCATTAATACGTATTTGGTTGGTTTGAAAAAGGTTATTCGTGCCACCTGCAAGGTGCGAGGGAGATAGTAATTGCATTATCTATTGCTATTTCCAGTAGTATATGCTCCAGGTTCAAAGGGCAAAATGCGACGAACAAATAAAAATATTTTAAATGTCCGCCGTGGTGATCAAATGTGCAGTGACCCCAAAAAAATTAAAAATTTTGGGGTTTTAAACCCAACCTCACAATTGTTTTTTTTTTAAAATTATGGGGTTTAAAAGGGTTTTTGATTTTTCCGGTGTTTCTTTAAAAAAAAAAAAAGTTGCAACTAAAGGGAATAAACCCATGGGAACCCCGACAAGATGGGGGCCCCCCCTTTTTTTAAAAATTTTAAAATTAAATTCCAATTGGGTATCAAACATTTACCCTTTTAATTTTAGAAATAGTTTTTCTTTCTTACGTAGAATTTTTTTGTTTTGAATGGGCGAGTTTTAGGGCCCCATTGGAAAATGCCCCCAGACATGTGAATTTCCAATGGCCAGAAGGGGGCATAACAACACCATATTTCACAGAATTTTTAAATTTTATGATTCAAGGGGAGATCCTACAGGTATTTTTTTTTATTGGAATTTAAATGTTCCTATTACAAAGTATATTTATTATAGGGGCCCGGAAAAGGGGTTGTCAATATACGGTTCAACATTAAAATGAAATACATCCGAATTAAAAAGTGGGCTGGTAGTAAATTTTGGGAAATTCTGGGCCCAACAAATGGAAGTAAATTTTTTTAAACATTATCCCCACACAGTGGTTAGATGGAAAACATGCCATTTTGGAAGGATACACTCAGGTATACCCCCTTTTTTTTTAAAAATTTTTTTTTTAAAATTTAACCAAGTATAATTAAAACAATTTTTTTTTGGGATGCAAGTTTTAAAAAAATAGGATTGGTAAAAAAACCGACAAAAGATCAACCCGTTGGAAACAAAATACTTAGAGGAAAAGTATGAAAAGCTAATAAAAACACATTTAAAAAAAAAAGAGGAATTTATTTTTAAAAGATTTAAAATTTTTATTTCTAAAAAAATTTTTCCAAAACCCCCTCCCATTTTTAAAGAAAATAAAAACCAAAAAATTTTTTGTTACAAAAAAAAAAAAAAAACCTTTTTGTTTTTTTAAAAAAAAAATTAAACCTTAAATAGGGGGAAAAAAAAAACGCAAAAAAAAGAAATTTTAAAAACCGGGGAAATTTTTTCGCGGAAAAACTTTTTTTAATTTTTTAAATTTTTTAAAAAATTTAAATTTCTTTTTTTTTTTTGTTTCTGCATTTTTTTTTTTGCGGGATACTTCATTTTTTTTTTTATTCAACACCTGATTTTTTTAAAAAAAAACAAAAAAAGGGGCCAAATTAAACGGTCCCTATATTTTAAAAATTTTATTTTATAAGTAAATATTTTTAAATTTTAAAAAATTTAAATTTTTCCCATAAAAATCGTGTTTCCCCCCAGAAATAAATATCTGAGGTGTTCTTACTTTTAAAGTTTTTTTTAAATTTTTTTGCTTTAATTTTTTGAAAATAGATGGGGTTTGCACCACGGGTTTAAAATTTTAAAACCCTTCTAACCTGTTGATTGAGACCAAAAATTTTTTGGGTTTTTCCATTCAAAAGTCCCTTGTTAAAAAAAAAGGGGGAAACCAACCCGGGTTTTCCCCCTTCCCAGGGTTTTTCCATGATACTTTGGGAAAACCTTTTTTAAAAAGGACGTTTTGAAATGAATTTAAACCCAATTTTTTTTTAAAAATCCTAATGAAAAATTTTTTTAAATTTTAAACCCCGGTTTTTAAACCCCTTTTCCCCCAAACCCCCCAGAATTTTGTTTTTGGGGTTAGGAAATTTTTACAAATTTTAAAAGAAAATGGTTTTTTTTAAAAAAAAAAAAATACCAAAGGAATTTTAACGGGCCCCTTTGAAAAAGTCCCTTCCCCAAAAGTTTTTTAAAAAAAAATAAAAACCACAATAAAAATTTTTTTGCTTTTTTTTTTTTTTTTTTTAAAGGGGTTTTTAAAAATTATATACTGTTAACAAATTTTGAAGTTTTTGTTTGACCTCCGACCGGGGAAATCTCGCGAAAAAAAGCTACATCGTTTTTTCCGAAAAGGGGGGTTTGGGGGTGCCGAATTAACGGGGTTTTATCCCCGGAGATCAAGAAGACGACCAATTGGTCTTTTAAAAATTTATTAATCCCAAAAATTTTGGGGCCTTTTTGGGGTTTTTGGGGCTGAGGCGAAGATTTCTATAAAACTTTTGGGTTTTTTTTCTTTTCCCCAAAAGGCGGAATGCACGAAAAGACAAAAAGCACAATACCAGTAGCAGTTTTTGGTTGGGGCCGCCAAAATTTTCCTTTTTATAAGTTAAATTTTTTAAAAAAAACAAATTTTCCCCCACCGCCCGACATAGACTTTTTAATTCAAAGCCCTGGAAAGCTCTGTCTGGAAGGGCGAGGGGCTGGCGAATTGACTTAGTATCAAATCCATAAACAGCAGTTTCAGTCGCAAATTTTTAAAGGGGTTAGCCCCAGAGACAAGTCCCAAAAAGCACCAAAATAGCGGGGCCGGGAAAAAAGGCCTGCCATATTCTTCTTGGAAGAAAAAAAAATTTCAGTTTTTTTTAAACCAGAGGGTGCCTACCTGCACAGATAGAGAAATTTTACACAAGAAATTTTAAACAGAAAAACCCCCGGGGAAAAAAAAAAGAGTACATCATTTTTCAGGATCTCGTTTATTTTGGCGAAAAAAAAATTAAAAAAAATAAAACTAAAAAATTACCTTGCATTTGCACTATTTCTTTACACAAAGAAATTAATTCGGAAAAAAATAAAAATAATAATAATAAAAAAAAATTTTTTTTTTAAATCTTAAGATCTAGTAATGTATATATTTAAGAAAAAAAAAATAGTAGGGAACGTTTGAGAATAGATACACACTTTTTTTCCTTATGGGCCCAAAAATGCTTCAAACATCATGGAGACGTCTATGCCCCAAAAGAAATGTAAAAATTTGTTGTCCCCTTTTTTTGGTCAAAAATTTTTTTTGATGTTATACTGGGGGGAAAAAAAGTATATGCTTTTTCAAAGTCAGTTGTAGTTTTGACCAAAAAACTTAGAGCTGTCAAAACTTAAGGTACTTGAAGTAAAATTTTATTTAAGTACTTTTCTGTACTTGGTATTTTATTTGCTTTTTTACTTGAAGTTTTTTTCCCCAATATTTTTTTATTGGGGAAAATCCCTTTTACTTGATTGATTTATATCATAATAATGAAGAACACTGATAAAAAAAAAATACTATGTTTTTTTACCCCCAAAATATATTCACAATTATTGTTACTGCAGTTTCAACTCACAGAGTCATTTTCAAAAAAAAAATTTTTTAGACTAAAGTATCAATACAAAAATAAGGTGAATTTAAAATTTTAAGTGGTAAAATATTCTTAGGAAGGGGAGCAATTAACAGTTTATTATGGTTTGGCGACAGTAAATAGGGGGGAAAAAAACAAGTTCGGTTTGGTCATTAAGCAGATGTACATTATTATTTTTATTGCCTTTGTATATTTCTGGGGTTCCAGATAGTTTAATTTATGGCCCTTGGTTGAATAGGAATATTTCTTTTATTATTTAAATTAGGAATTTTGTTTTTGTTCAAACAATGATTAGCAAAAGTAGAGTCTGTTTTTTTAGTCTGTATAAAAAAAAAGTTCTAAATAGCGAGTTTTTATGTCCTACCGCTTTGTCCTATAAAAAATTACCCAAACCTGAAATTTCAACTTATAAACCCTGATTTAAAATTTGTTGGTTTTTCTTTGGGGTTTAAATAATATTCGATATATTGTTCTGAGATTTAAAAGCAACTTTAAAATTGTGTTTGGATAGGGGGTTGGTTTTTTTTATAGGGTGCCGCAATACGATAAGGATACATTTTTTGGTTTTTTCTGATTTTTTAATTTTTGGGGTAGATTAATTGAAAAGCTAAGCGTTTTTTTTTTTTTGGTTTTTAATTTTTTTTTTGTTTGGGGAATTTATTTGATTGTGCAATTTTTTTAAGGTACAAATTTTCTCTGTGGGGTTTTTCAAAAGAGGCAAAGAGAGTGCTCTATGTATCATTGAATTGTAAAAAACGAGTTTATTTTGGGGTAGGGGGGGAAAACCCTTGGGGATAGTAATACCTGTAAATTTTTGGTTTTGATAAATTTTAAAAAAGGGACTAAAATTTTTTTATGGGAATGGTTGGGGTTTTTAAAAATTTATTTCATTTTTGTCTTCTTTTTTAAAGGAATTAATTTTTAGTCAGGTTTTTTAAAGGGAAAAACATTCAAAATTTGTACCAAAAAAATATTTTTTGACGAAAAAAGTTTTTTTTTTTCGCATGTTTAAAAGGGGGCCCAAACAACCCCAACCCTTGTTTTAATTTTTAAAAAAATATTTAAAAAAGTTTCAAAAAATAAATTTTTCAATTTAGGGAAAAGGGAAGAAACACAATAAAATTTTAAATTTTTTTGGATTAAAAAAACCTTTTTTTAAAAAATAATATTTATTTTAAAGGGGTTTTTTTTTTAAAACAAACATTTAATTTTTTTTTTAAAAAGGATTTTTAAAATTATTTAAATAAACTCGGGGGGGGATTTTTTTTCAATGGGAAATAAAGCCCACTTTTTTTTTCCTCCCCTGAAAAATTTAAAAAAATTGTACCTTAAAATATTGCACAATCAAATTTAAAAAAATTCTCAAAAAAAAAACCAAAAGAAATTAAAACCAAAAAAAAAAAACGCTTAGCTTTTCAATTAATCTATCCAAAATTAAAATCAAGAAAATAACCAAAAAATATTTACCTTACTATTGGGCCCCCTCAGAAAAAATAGCCAACACTCTATCCAAACACAATATTAAAGTTGCTTTTAAATCTCAGAACAATATATCAATATTATTTATAACGCTAAAGATAAAAAAACCCAAAAATTTTAATAAATCAGGAAATTTAAGTTGAAATGTTCGGATGTGGGGAACTTTTTTTTAGGACAAAGGGTAGGAGCATAAAAACTCGCTAATTTTAAAATTTTGGAAAAATACAGACTACAAAAAACAGACTCCCCCCTTTTCTAATCATTGTTTAGAACAAAAACACAAATTCCCTAATTTAAATAATATAGAAATATTACACTATTCAACCAAGGGCCATAAATTAAAACTATCTGGGGAAAGAAATATACAAAGGCAATAAAAATAATAATGTACATCTGCTTAATGCCCAAAAAACCAACTTGTATTTTCCCCCCCATTTACTGTCCCCAAACCAAAAAAAATTTTCCAAGAATATATTTACCACTTAGAGGTATAAATTCACCTTTTTTTTGTATTGATACTTTAGTCTGAAAAAATTTTTGTTTAAAAAAGACTCTGTGAGTTGAAACTGCAGTAACAATAATTGTGAATATATTTTAGTGGTAAAAAAACATAGTAGTTTTATTTATCAGTGTTCTTCATGATGATTAATTACCACATAGTAACGTGTAATTTTTTCATAATACTTAAACTTTTACTTGATTTGACTATTTAAAGATACCTGTATTTAAAATTTTATTTCACAGTCATTATCTCGCCACTTTCTTCTCTTCAAGCTTTTTTACCAGCTTTATTTTTTTTAACTTGATGTTATTAAAAAAATGGTAGTCAATTAAAACTACTTTTATTTCCAGTACTTTTATTTACTTCAATTACTTTGGTTTACTTCAAGTACTTTGTTTACTTTAAGTAAAACACTTGAGTAGTATTTCAAGTACTTTTTGAATTCCCTTGGAAAAGCAAGTATATTTTAATGAGTACTTTTACTTGTACTTAGAAGTACTTTTTAAAAAAATCATAAACTTGGTAATTGTACTTGAAATAATATTTCAGAGTACTTCGACAGCTCTGAACAAAACCAAAAATTTTGCATTGTTTGGTGCGTCTATAGTAATAGCTATAATTTCCTTTTTTCTGAAATTACCTGTACTTTTGAACACTGTTTCATGTGTTCGTCCTGTGGAATAGTATTGGTAACGACGACAGCCTCAAAACAGGCATTGTTTATCCTACTGATGGCGGGCCCGGAAAAAATACCGTGCGTCAAAATGGCGTAGACTTTGGTCGCGCCAGCTTCCATGAGTTTTTCCGCGGCATGACATATGGTTCCGCAAGTATCTGCCATGTCGTCTACTAAGATAGCGACTCTGTCTGTTACGTCACCTACTAGAACCATGCTGGCTACTTCATTGGCCTTCTTTCTGCAAAAATAAACCTAATTTAGAGATTTTTACAGAGAACCTCTAACTTTTGGTAAAGTGTATTCGATCTTATTTGGAACAGCGCTAAATTTGGGGCCATTCAAAATACTGCATCACGAATTGTACGTAAAATTACACATGAATATGCTATTTACTATGTTTAGCTATCTTTACTACCAACTGAGATACAGAGGTGTGCTGAAATCGTCAAAATTTGAAAAACGCCAGTACAAGTTGTAATCAATAGGTTTTACCTTTCTTTGTGAATCAAGGCGAACTCTACATTCAATCTGTCGGCTATAGATGTCACCCTCTTGGCACCTCCAGCATCCGGCGAAACTATGATACTATTTCTCCATTCCGCAATATTTTCTTGATCCATTTTAAAACTGCTGGTTCTGCATATCTTAAAAATAATAATAATAATAATAATATAAAAATCATGATGTCCACTAAGCCGGTTTTAAAAATATATACAGGGTAACCGAAAACACGTGTAATTTTTTTTTGCAATGGTGACTCGTGAGAGGGCTCCGAAGCGCCGCTCTACCAGAAAAAAATCATAAATTGAATAAATATATATACAATGTCCGCCATAAAGTTGGAACCATATGAGAATTTTAAACATTACAGTTAGAAAAAAACTTTTAATGGCAATCACTTCTGCTTCTGAAATAACTTAAAATACGCCAAGTCATATTTGACAGGTAATGTATGTCAATTGTCAAATTCGTTATTTTTAAAAAAAATATTCAAACAATGGGTCAATTTGTGAAAATTTCGAAAAATGTTACTAAGAAATTATGTTTCTAATAACATTTTACGGCTATGTACCGATTTTGAGCGAGAAATATTGATATTCAAAAATTTTCACATGTTCGTATTTTTTTATTCACCCCCGTAACTGACTGCTTTAAAAACATATAAAACGCTTTAAACCACTACTAAAGCAGTCACAACATTACTTATTGTGCTAATAACATAAGTTGGAAACTTGGTTTTGATGATTATTGATATTCTCAACTAAAAAAATAGTACGCCCTGGATTAATTTCCATATTTCCAAAAATATCACAAACCGTTTTCAACTTTTTCTTTATTAAACTTTAGTTGAATAGTTAATAAATGGATTTATTTACAATTTAGTTAACTCCACACTAAACTTCTATTAAAAAATAATCAATAATTTAAAAACTACAAAGGAACTTAATATTACGCAGAAAAAACAGTTCGCCATGAAATGCCATTGCAAGATGTATGAAACTTACATCTTCGTGTGCCTTCCTTCGTTTTCCATACATTTTTCGGTTCGGCGGTTGAATTGCCTGACAGCATTTAGTAGGAATTGCCTAGGTAAATTTGCACATATATCCCCATTTTCCAGATGATCAGCATTTTCGGCAAGGCCTCCTTTTATACACTTTTTCTTTTAAATATCCCCAAAGGAAAAAGTCCATTATGGTCAAATCTGGGGATCGCGCTGGCCAAGGGAATTCAGAAAATCTCCCTATCCATTTCCCTCTGAACAAAATGTTTAAAAATTCAATGACTTCAGCAGTAGAATGAATTGATGCTCCGTCTTGTTGAAAAACCAAACGTGACCTTTCGTTTAATGGCATTTCATCTACAAATGGTGTAATTTCTTGTTGTAAGAAATTTAAGTATCTTTCGGCATTTAAATTTTGTCTAAAAAATAAGGCTTAATCACTTTGCCATTAAAATTGCCACACCACACAGTTTTAAAAGAATATTGGTCTCTACACTCTATTAAAAAAATTGGGATTTTCGTCAGCCCACCAACGGCAGTTCTGAGATTATACCGTTTCATTGAGGTGAAAATGGCTTCGTCCGAACATAATAATCTTGAAAAATGTATGTTGTCTTCAATCTTACCTTGTATCCGCGCACAAAAATCAAATCTTGGGATAAAATCTCTTCTTTTAACGTGTTAATAAATTTAGGCTTATATGGGTAATAGCGGTGTTTTTTTAAAATTCTCCTCACAGTTGTATTTGTTTTTCAAAATACTAGCCACAGAAGAAACCCTTTAAACCCACAACATCTAGCAAAATATCTTTTTTCCCTTTTTCGGCGATTTTCCATGCACAATGCGCTTTTTTAAAATTATTGTTTACTAAAACCACTATTCTTGAATTTAGACATAATTTTGCCGACCGTCGTTGGGAAATAAATCTTTCAGCATGTCGGCTTTAAAAAATATCGGCAGTCCATTTGTACGGTGTTCACCAAAAATTTAAAAACTATTTCAACCTTTTCTGCTGTTGTAGACCACAAATCACCGAAAATAACAATAATAATATTTTCAATAACTGTCAATTTCACATTTTGCTCTTTCGCGCATCTATAGCAACGACAGTCCATGGATATAGTGATTTTTTACTTCCACATCGCGTTTTTTTTTTGCATAATAAGTTCATAGTTTTTAAATTATTGATTATTTTTAAATAGGAGTTTAGTGTGGAGATAAATTGTAAATAAACCCAATTTATTAACTATTCAACTAAAGTTTAATAAAGAAAAAGTTGAAAACGGTTTGTAATATTTTTGAAATATGGAAATTAATCCAGGTATATTTTTTAGTTAAGAATATCAATAATCATCAAAACCAAATTTCCTACTAATGTTATTAGCAATAAGTAATGTTGTGGTCTTTAATAGTGCTTTAAAGCGTTTTAATGTTTTCAAAGCAGCCAGTTACGGGGTAATAAAAATACGAACATTGAAAATTTTTGAATATCAATTTTCTCACTCAAAATCGGTACTAGCCGTAAAATGTTATTAGAAACAAAATTTCTTAGTAACATTTTTCAAAATTTTTTAAAATTGACCCTTTTTTTGAATATTTTTTTTTTAAAAAATAAGAATTTGACAATTGACATACAATTGTCAAATAATTGGTTTTTTAAGTTATTTCAGAAGCAGAAGTGACTGCCATCAAAAGTTTTTTTCTAACTACAATATTTAAAAAAATTCTCATATGGTTCCAACTTTATGGCGGACATTATATAGTCTTTGAAAAATATGAGCGTTGCGGAATGTAAATCTGAGAAAGGCGTTTTTAGGATTTTTTCTGCCAATAAAAATTGCAATTGTTATTAACAAAAAACGAAAAAAATAAACAGCCATTTCGATTTTTATTAATAAGTCGAAAATCATAAGAGATAGCGGAAATTGCAAAAAAGGTCTTTAAAAAAGGGGAAATTTCCGATAAAAAAGTCTCAACTCCCGGAGTTCTATTTCCATTATTTATAATTTTAATTTAACGCTGAAAATGGGCCTCCTCGCGACATTTTTGGTTGCGCTCGGCGTCAAAACCGAGTACGTCACACTAAATAATTTTTTTCAGGGTTTTATGAAACAAAAGAAGCAGTTTTAGATAGAACTAAATTATCCTTAATGGAATTACTTCGTCGTTACAATTCTGTCATAAAATTGTAAACATATATTTTCCGGATACCCTGTATAAAACTTTTATTTTTAGACAAAACTTACAAATTATCCACGGGAATATCGAAAAATCCCTGGATTTGTGAGGGTGGAGATCCATAGTGATAATATGATCGGCTCCGGCACCGAAAGCATATTGCCACCAGTTTGGCCGAAATGGGCGCCCTACTCTGTGAATAAAAAATAATTATTTTTAAATGCAGTTCGCATCTCTCGTGAGTAAAATAACATGTTACTTGCAGGACAAATAATAGCCTAACTGGCACATATGGTATGAGAAAATATTGATCAAATTTATTTTATAATATTATTTTATTCTGAGATATCTAATATTTATAATAAAAACACGGTTAGTGCCAAAAATTTCTAATAATACAGACTCCTATGTTTACTTTATAACCGTTAAACATCAATATAAATCAGTCAAATTGTTTTCCCCTTGTGGATTTCTGACAACAGCGCACTGTGCACATACACCAATGTTGCCAAATGTAGTCTTTCCAAAGGAGAATAAAGGGTGGAAAACTTAATTCGCTGGCTTATTTCCCTTTTTTTAAAACGAATTCTAACCTTTAAATACCAAGAGTCCATTTTACTTGATCGTAAAGACAATCTGACAACATAACAGAACAAAAAGGCTTGTTTATTTATTATTTCTTTGGTAGTTTAAGTGACTATGGAAATGGAAGCTGAAAATGAAGCTTTAGAAGCAGAAATTCTTGTTAATTATCTATTCCTAACATTAAAAAACAAACTTTTGACGTTTGGAGCACGCAGCATCAATAAAATGGCATGCATGACGGACAAAGGGCCTTCGGTCCCCTGGAAGGCCACAAAGTATCAGAAAACGCTCCTGAGCTACTCGGAAGCGCTCTATATGCGACACTGGAAGGCTACTCTGGTGTCAGATGTCGGTGATCGATAGAATCAACTATGGATAGAGCATGGCGCCTGTATTCTTAGAAATCGTTGACTGGTATCTAAACTCTTTTGTAGTTTAAAGCTTTCATGCATCCGCATTTTTAAAATTTGAACCCAAAAATTTTAATCCCCAACATGCCAATTACAAGGGGTGTATAGTTTGAATACAACCAGGGGCAAAGTTGTATAATCTTAAGCAAAATACCCTTTTCGTTGGGGGAACAGGGAGAAAAAGAAAACAGAGGTATAACCTTTTTCTATCGTTCCACGTACTACTGACATTGGTCGGCCGACCTAATATCAGCACACCGAGCGAGAGAGAAAGGTTATCTCCCTGCCAAGCGGCAAGGTTGCCTCCAGTTGATATATTCGAAGTTCATAATACATGTTCCTCCTCGATTTCCCGACTTAAAACCTATTTTTTAAATTTAAACTAATATTTTTATTTTAAACCACGGAGATCTTTTTATAGAAAATATATATGATAAAAAATAAAATACTAAGTCAATTAAAATAATAAAATAAACAGATAACCAAACAAAAAA
>JAHBCN010006232.1:50151-75484 GCA_019359885.1 Listronotus oregonensis | reverse complement strand
AAATAAAATCTCAAATAATGACCAATTTTCATAATTTAATTTTAAATTTTTTTTAAAAAACTACTTCAACCCCAATTTTTTTGTCTAAATAATTTTTTAAATACATATATTTTACATTGCAACTTTAAAAATGTTGAACTGTTTTTTCTTTACCAGACCCGTATATTTTTCCCAAAAACTTATATAATATCTGTTATTTTTTAATTTTTAAAAACCCCTTTCCCCCAAAAAATTTAAAAAAAAAAAGGGGTAATTGTCCAAATTCCTTTGAGACCAAAATTTTGGTAACGGGGTTTTTTGGGCGCTTTTAAACAAAAAAAAATTTTAACGTTTCGTTTCGAATTTTTTCATCAAAGTTGAAAATCAAACAACCTTATTTACACATTCCCCCTTTTTTCCCAAAAAATTTTTTTTTTCCCCCAAATTGGTACACAATATTTACAAAATTTTAGAAATTTTTTTTTATATTAATTTTATTTTTTTCCCCTTTTAATTGAAACCCCCCCTTTCACACCCCAAATGTAGGCAAATTATACACTTCCTTTTTGAAACCCCAAATGTCGCTGGCCTTTAAATTTTAAAGTTTCCAATTTAATGGAAAAAGTGTAAATAAATAAAAATACAAGGTTTTAAAAAAGGTGTTTATAAATATTGTGTATTTTAGTGTAACAACAAAATTTTTACAAAAAGGAAAATGGAAAATTTTTTTTATTTTTTTTTAAATTTTGATGATAATATCTAAAAAACAAAGTTAAAAAAAAAGGGGTAATCAGCCCCCAAAAACCAAAATTTTAGTTAAAAACAAAGAAAGAAAATTTTCAAAAAAATTTCACTGATCTAAAAATAAATTTTCACCCCCCAACAGAAATTTTAACTTCATTAAAAAAATTAAACCTGTCCAATTTTTTTTTTTGCTCATAAGGAAAAGGGAATGACAGCGTCACCCCCGGAAGCAAACAGGCATTTATCATGATGAGGAGTTCCATTAAGTTGTCATTGACCTCACCGGACCCCGACTGTACAATGTAAACATCTTCTCCACGAACAGACTCGCCAATTTCCACACTGAAAATAGATTTTATAAATCAAAAATACAAATTAAGGTCCAGAAATGTTTTTAATTTTTTTTAAAAAAAAAAAATTTTTTTTAAATATTACAAAAATAAAAATGCTTGTAAATTGTTTTGGGGATATGTGACAACTTACTGAATGTGGATTTCTACAATTAAACAATAAAATCATTTCTTTTATCAAGGCAATTTAAAGGAACACAAAAAGGTTTGTTTTTAATTAATGGCGGATGCGCCGCTCAAATGCTGGTAAAAAAGAATTAAAGAAAAAAAAATACTTATTTGGAAAATAATCTGTAAAGTGTTTAAATATTATTCCTAAGGTTATTTTTTTAAAAATTTTTCTTTAAATGACAATTTATTACCCTCAGCCCTATAACACTGATTTTTTTTTTTTTTTTATGGGGTTTTTTGGAGGATTTTAATTGCTCAAAGCTCTATCTTTTAGAAGACAAATTTTAGGCTAAATAATTAACTTTCTTTAAAAGAAAGATTTTTTTGTATTTTACTACCCGGATACTAATTTTTAAAAAAAAACCCAAAATGGCCCTTTGGGTTTTTCCGAACAAAGGGATCCCCCCAAAAAGTTATACTATTTTTGTTTTGTTTTTAAAAATGGCGGTCCCCAGTAATCCTGATGAAAAATCAATTTAAAACAAATGAAAACAAACAATTGCCGAAATTAATTGAATTACGCATGATAAACGTGATAATTGCACGTTTTTTCGATCAAACAATTGAAGCAACCACCTACCATGTTTCGAGATTTGAGAATTTCTTCGTTACCACCTTTCCTATATCTATTCCGAGTCGATCCACGATCCTCTGGGCCAGATCCGGATGGCTAGTCCCGGAAAACACTTTTATATTCGGCATTCTGACTTTTAAATCTGGTTTAGAGGCTTCTTGTGCCTTGTCTTGTAAGATGCTTTTTTTTCGGGGCGGCAAGGCCGGGGTAACTACAAATTTGTTTTGGTTAACTTGGCCAATGAAGGCTCGGGGTGACAGACGCTTTTCAAAAAAAAATGGGAAGAAATAGAGAGAAAAGTAATGTTGCAAAGTATTCTCATTTTCGGGATGATGTAATATCTGTATGGTATTATTCAGAATAAAACACGAAAAACAAAGATTTTAGTAGTCACTTGCCTAATGTATCCTTTACCACAACGTTTTGGAATTTTTCCTTACACATTTTTTTTGTTTTTCAAAATTTGCTTTGGGAGGAAATATGAAAATTTGTCAAAGTTCCAGTAATCAAAACTACCCCATGTCTTGACTTGACGTATATTTCATAATCATAAAATATAAAGACGCCTCTAAATTCGCGGCGCGAAATCTTTTAAGTGTCATGAAAGCGAGTGTGGATGGTTTCGCGGCTTGGCTTTCGCACATTTGATTTCGACGTCGGTTTGTTGGCCCGCGGCAAAAAAAAACAATAAACGTAAATAAATGGTGAATGCGACGGATAAAATTTTAAAAATGTTTCACCGTTGTTAATTAAAAGAGGTTATTGCTTCTCTAGAGACCTTTGATGCTTTAACGTTTGTCTACAAAAATAGTTAAGAAACCAAAAACTATGAAAAATAAAATTTTGTTTTTAATCGATCTTACCTAAACTGTGCCTAAACATTAATAACATATACATGCTTATAAAAAAAAATTAAAGAAATCTAAAAAAAAACAAATAATTTTTTTTTAGGTTGGCAACATTTTTACTTGCGATTGACAACACTGGCAACACTATCCATAACAAAAAAACTCCCCAGGCGAAAGATTGACAGGTCATTTGTTCGTTCACATTTTTCCGAAATTTTTTTTTAATCTCGTAAAAAAAATTAACAGTGAAGAAAAAGTCAGTTTAATATCGTATTGAATTGTCTATTAAACCTCCCGCAGTGGACTACATAGCCTGTAATGCCCTTTATTTTGGTTTAACAGTGAAAAATCTAGGCAAAAATGGCGAACATTGCAGCTCAGAGAATTAAACGCGAATTTAAAGAGGTTATTAAGAGCGAAGAGGTAAGTTTGTCGGCATGAAATAGACTTTTTTAGGTATTTAGGTCACCGTTTATTTTTATATTTCACAATTACCATCCTACCTTTATTGTCAGCCATGGGGATTCAAATTATTTGACACTGATGTTACAGCCACAAGGATTTCTACATTGTCTTGTTTTTACTCGCAATTTTCCTATTTACAACATTAAAATTTATTTACATTTATTACAGATACTTGCAGGGGGTCATCGGGATTTTATTTCACAATAATTTTGTTATTGATGTCTTCAATTTATCAAATTACGACGTTTTTGATTGGTCAATACTAAAATATGTTTTAGTCAACAATTTTTTTATCGCTCGGTATTTATAGCAATTTGTAGAAAATTGGAACAGAAAATAAAGTGCTTTTAACGCTTTTTAAAGATAAAATTGCTCTATTTTATTATTTAGTAATATTGAAAGATTATATTTTTAACCTACAATCTATATGGGTGATCCCTATTCCTAAAGATTGTGGATAATAGGTACTCAACTTGCTACTAAAAGCGACACGATAACACCTAAAAAAAAAGAAAGATGCTGGGAAAATCATAATGAAAATATAATTTTTTCACATCACTGAAAACTGGGCTATTGTGATTTACGAATGATGATGATTCCAAACTGCAGCTTGAAAGCTTGGATTGTCTTTAAATTTGGACTACATGCAGAAAAGGGATGTATCTTATAGATATTACTTTGTTGTTATCCCATCTGAACCAAAAATGTTTATTTTATTGATTAAAAATTGGATAATATCTGGGACTCTGTCCACAACTGATGCTAATCCAAGTAAAAATTTCTAACCATCACTTTGGACCTTATATCATCTTTAATTTAGAGCTATATTTAGAAAAAGGCTCTATCTTAAAGGTATTACCTTGTTATGAGTCCATGGGAACCAGAAATATTTTTTTTATTGATTATAAGTTGGATGATATCTGGGACTCTGTCCACAACTGGTGCTAACCCAAGTAAAATTTTCTAACTATCTCTTTGGACCTTATATCATCTTTAATTTTGAGCTATATGTAGAAAAAGGGTTTATCTTAAAGGTACTACCTTGCTGTTAGTCCATCTAAATCCAAAATATTTATTTTATTGATTAGAAATTGGATAATATTTGGGACTTTGTCCACAGCTGATGTTAACCCAAGTAAAAATTTCTAACTATTTATATCATCTTTAATTTTGAGCTATATGTAAAAAAAAAGGGTTTATCTTAAAGGAACTACCTTGTTGTTAGTCCATCTAAATCAGAAATATTTATTTTATTGATTAGAAATTGGATAATATTTGGGGCTCGGTCCACAACTGATATTAACCCAAGTAAAAAAATTCTAACTATCACTTTGGACCTTATATCATTTTTAATTTTGAGCTATATGTAGAAAAAGGGTTTATCTTAAAGGTACTACCTTGTTGTTAGTCCATCTAAATCAGAAATATTTATTTTATTGATTAGAAATTGGATAATATCTGGGACTCAGTCCACAACTGATGCTAACCCAAGTAAAAATTTCTAACTATCACTTTGGACCTTATATCATCTTTAATTTTGAGCTATATGTAGAAAAAGGATTTATCTTAAAGGTACTACCTTGTTGTTAGTCCATCTAAATCTGAAATATTTATTTTATTGATTAGAAATTGGATAATATCTGGGACTCAGTCCACAACTGATGCTAACCCAAGTAAAAATTTCTAACTATCACTTTGGACCTTATATCATCTTTAATTTTGAGCTATATGTAGAAAAAGGGTTTATCTTAAAGGTACTACCTTGTTATAAGTCCATGGGAACCAGAAAATGTTTTTATTGATTAGAAGTTGGATGATATCTGGACTTAGTCCACCACTGATATTAACCCAAGTAAAAATTTCTAACTATCACTTTAGACCTTATATCATGTTTAATTTTGAGCTATATATAGAAAAAGGATTTATCTTAAAGGTACTACCTTGTTATGAGTCCATGGGAACCAGAAATATTTTTTTTATTGATTAGAAATTGGATGATATCTGAGACTTAGTCCACAACTGATATTAACCTAAGTAAAAATTTCTAACTATCATTTTGTACCTTATATCATCTTTAATTTTGAGCTATATGTAGACAAAGGGTTTATCTTAAAGGTACTACCTTGTTGTTAGTCCATCTAACTCAGAAATATTTGTTTTATTGATTAGAAATTAGATAATATCTGAGACTATGTTCAAAAATGACAGTAATCTAGGTAAAAATGTCTAACTATCTTTTAGAGGCTTACTATATCTTCTTTAAATTTTAAATATGTGTAGACAAAAGATGAATCTAGAACATACTCATTTGTTGTTGGTCAATTTAAAACAGAAGTGTTTATTTTATTAGTTAAAAATTAGGTAATACCTGGGATTTTGTGAAAGCAGAAAATATAGAAACATTTTGAATACATCTTAAACTAAATAAAATTAAAACCCTGGAACAAATGTAGTATTTTTTTTTGCTATGTCATGTCATTAATAATTGGTTGTGTTATGGTATATCTTTAAAATAATTTTTATAATTTTCAGGTGGCAAAATGTGCTATCAAACTTGAACTTGTAGACAACAATTATACAGAACTTAGAGGCGAAATAGCTGGTCCACCCGATACAGCCTACGAAGGAGGCAACTTTGTTTTAGAAATTAAAGTACCTGAGACATACCCCTTTAATCCACCCAAGGTAAATGATGGGGTAATGTTATGATAAGGATTGTCGTTTAAATTTTCCCCTAATTTTTTATTTGTTCCATAATTTACTTTATTAAGTTTGTTTCTTAATAATAAAAGGTTAGTTAAATCTGGTTTTTACCTTGAGATATCCCTGTGAAAAACAGTTTATCTTAAAGTTGATTTTTTTAGGTACGGTTTATTACAAAAATATGGCATCCAAATATCTCTTCAGTAACAGGAGCTATATGTCTAGATATTTTAAAAGATCAATGGTAAGTTAGAATATTTATCAATAGAGACTCAATGAAATGTTTAAAAGTAAATAAATGCTTAAAACATAAAATAATTTAATTTTTAACGACTATTTGTACCTCTTTACTTATAAGTTTCTTCTGGTTGACAAAATTAATTTCTAGGGCGGCAGCGATGACTTTACGAACCGTGTTACTCTCCCTACAAGCCCTACTTTCGGCGGCGGAACCTGACGATCCCCAAGATGCAGTCGTCGCTAGGCAGTATAAGGAAAATCTAGAAATGTTTAAATTGACGGCTAGGCATTGGACCAATGCCTATGCTGGAGGTAAGTTTAATGATTGTGTCATTTTCCAAATAATATATTGTCACACACAGCTGTAGCCATGGCTCGATTCAAAAAAGTTTAGATTTCTCTTTTAAAACAGACCAGCAGTTTTACAAACGAGGATATTGATAAGGGCAGTTAATGATCAGGACTATATGATAGGCCTTTTAAGGGTATGCTCAGCGCAAGCGCGTCCACCATGTTGAAACGGCGGCAATATGAATGTTTCGGGCACATTTTATAAATATGGCTGAACAACAAGCATTACCACCTCTAATATCTGTGCAATTAAATAAAAAGTTAATTGATGGTGCTTCATTAGTGCATCCTACCATAGAAGCCCACAATTGTGTTCAGTTACGACGATGGTTGAAGTGCCATGGTCGTCCTCAAGAAGAAAATAAAGCCGAACTAGTTGAGAGGTTAGGATAATAATAATTGAGATGTCAAGTAGAACTGTATTCTACTTGTCATGGTAATAAGTAAAAGTAATTTTTTTAAACAATAATTATTAAAAACAAAGGCCTTTTTTCGTTTTTTTTTATTTATTTATTTAACGTCTAACAGGCATCCATTCATAAGACATTTCACATAATTTTAACAATTATTAAGTAAACAAACAACAAATAATGAATAAAATACAACTTAGCTCTCATTATAAGTCATTAAATTATTAAATATTAAAGTCCCAATCACTTTCAAATATTGTGCGGCACTCATTTGAAATATATCTAGTTCATTAGAAAGTTTGTTGTATTGGCTGCACATTCTGTAGATGGGCGATCTTCTTATCTGGTTGTTGGCAGCCCTCGCAAGCTAAAATAATGAATTGGATCTTGTGTCTTATTTGGAACACTTCTACACAACTTGAATAAAAACTTCAGTGCAAGGTAGGACCTTCTTTGTTCCAGCGATGGTAAATTAATCTTTTTTTAAAGAGATTGGTGTTCGCTTCCCCCTTCAGGATACTTTCAATATAATAAAAAGTACTGGCTATATCACTTTACCCATAATGGACTGTTTGTAGAGAATTCAAAAACCTACAAAATGGTTTTTGAAACATCCCGATCTCACCATTATTCACCAAGAAAATCCGAAAAACGCTTAAAACAAACCTTTTTTCAAAAATTCCTATCTCCTTAATTTTCAATACTAATGGCTGATTTTTTGGTATTATGATATATATATATATATATATATATATATATATATATATATATATATATATATATATATATATATATATATATATATATATATATATATATATATATATATATGTAGCTGTGTGTTTCTGTTCTTCATAGCAATGACAGTATTATACTTACCGAGCGTGTCATTTTGATACCAATCCAAGATAACCGTATTATCCGCCGTTCTTATAACTCTAGTGTCCAGAAAAGGTATCAATCAAAAGTATAATACTTCTTGTAAAAGAAAGGTAACACATATTAGTCGAAACCACCAATTAAAAAGCTATTTGATATCTTTGTCAATAATTTATCCAAACATATTTTAAAAATAATATACAGTTCCAACCTTTAATATTCCAAAAAAACTCCAATGAACATTAAAAATTTAAAAATTTTACATCAGAAATTTATCACACTCAATTATATCGATATTCAAAGAATTTGAAACAAAATAGCCAAATATAATGTAAAGAAAAATTTTGATTAAATTCACAAAAAAAAGATAAAACACCCTTTTTTAATAAACAACGTCAAGAGCTGTCATGTTTGGGGTGAAGGTTGCTATACTTGGTTCATTAAAGTTTTGTTGTTTTGACATGTCTTTTTGACAAGAATTTAAAACCCAAAACTGACCTGGGAATTAAAACAAAAGAGCACATCTGATATTCACATTATTTAACCTAAATAATCTTCCTAATCCTTTGACCGTTTCAATCTTCCTCTTTATGAAAGTTACGAACTTAGCTTTTGGGCAAAAGGCCCCAAATTTTTTAATACATTATTTTGAAGTTTGGTGTTCCACATGCCACATTGAATTCAAAATATATTTTTTTAATTTTTTAAATAGTTTTTTATTTAAAAAAAGTATGTTGTAGACTTTTTTTATTTATTTTTTTAACTTTCTAGTTTTAAAGTGTTTATTTATAAAAAGTAATAATATTAAAAATAACATAATTTTTGTTTTATTTTCAAATTTTTTAGATTAATTAAAAATTTATGGATCACTTACTGTATTCCCAGACATCCAAAAGAAGAGGAAAGAGTTTGGTAAATAAATAAATTTATATGATTTTAAAATTTAACCAAACACTTTAGCAGGGAAAAACCGGTCGACCGGTTTTTTTGATTGGTTGATATTAAACAAAAAACCATTTTGGCCAAATATTAACCCTTTTGGATTACTAAGTAAAATTCAAAATGGGTAAACCGAAACTTTGAAAACAAAAAGGTTTTTCTTTTTTTTTCCTTCTAAAGGTAAACCTGTCAGTCGGGCAGAACCCGCCAAAAAAAATTTGCTTTTGCTGTTCTAAAGCAGCATCTTTAACAAAAATGAGTCTGTACTGGGTTTAATTTATCTAGACATCTTGTGACTTTTAGAAAGAATCCTTGTGAGACCTACCTTAAATATACCTAAACATTATTTTTTACAGGTTTATTGTTTTACATGCTGACACTGCAAATGGTTTTGTAGAAAATGCATCCGTCGTATTCAAATCGAAGCAAAAAGGGAGATTACCATGGAGATATGAATGCGGAAAACTTTGAAAAAGGTTGAAAACCTTTTTCCAGCTTGGATGAACCGTCAATTATTCTCCTTGATAACGCTAGTTCCCTAGTCGTCAAAGGAGAAATGGCCCACCAAAGTTGGAGAAAACGAGAAATTCAGAATTGGTTGGAAGCAAAGAACATTCTTTTTTTCCCTTGGATACTTTGGATAGACTGTGGAAGATAATAAGCCAGATACCAAAACCAGTAAATCGTATGTGGTTGATAATTTAATAAGAAGCTGGACATGAAGTTATTCCCTTACCTCCATACCATTGTCGTTCAATGCTTTGAAATGCAGGGGAGGAAACGCTTTAATTCTGATTAAGAAATCAAAGATGTTTTGAGTGTTAAATATCTTGGAGCCGCCTCAGGCACTGGGTCCAAATATTTACATAAGAAAATTATAAAAGAGGCGGGGAAAAGAAAAATATATAATATCACTTCAAGAACCCATCATCATTCATGTTTCTGAAGCCATCATAGCATGTCATCTGCAAGATAATTTATAAAAACATAAAAAGCCGTTTTTTATTTACCTTCATACTAAAAAAAGGACTACAGCGATGGTGTTTATTCACTTATTCATTTGAGAAAAATGCATGCATTAAAAAAAATAACCACAAAAATAGATTATTTCACTCCCCTACATACTTTAAATAAAAAATAGGTATTTACATCTTGTCACGACCCCGAATTTGTTTAAAAATTTAAAGTATAATTTTTTTAAAAGGGGATATTTTTTTAAACTGTGGACATTCTTGCCAAATGGGATGGTATCATAAAATTTTTTGTGGTATTTTTAAAACAGTAAAATATATTTTATTAATAAAATAACACTAATTCTCCTTTTTTTATGTTTAATTACAGAACGCAAAAAGTCAAAAGATAACCTTTAGTTTTGAAATATATATTTTACTTTGGTCTTTAAAAGTTTATATGCTTAAAAGGATTTCATCCAAATAAAGCTAAACCAAGGGTCATCTTAAGTAAATTATAATGATTACTGGTCCTTGTAAAATATAATAACGCCTAAAAATTAAACAAACTTTATTAAACATTTTTACAAGAACAGAGGATCTAAAGGCTAATATTATTCCTGCTTATATATTTATATAGTTTATTCGCTTCTTAAATAGTTGAATAAAAAAAATTTTTTTTATATCCTTTCAACCTTTAGGTATTTAATTTTTTTACTAAATACAATACCAATAATATGGTCACTTATCGTGTTGAGTATCGCCTAGTTAAACCTTTAGTTTTAAAATTTTAATAAAATCAAAAACCCGTTTTTGTATTTATAATGCTAAAAGTAAAATATGTTTTAGCAATTTTGTTCTTAAAATTTTTAAAACATTTTATGAAAAAAAAATTCCCAAAGTACGTCCCTGGCCCAATCTTGATTCTTATAATAAAAGTAACCTGAAAATGACATGTCTTGTCGGCCATGAATTAAAACTTTAGATTGTCCAGACTATAAAGTTTAATAACGCAACATAAAAGCGACTGCTTTGGGGGGAAAACTCTTTTTGCTGTAGTGGAACATTATAACAACAGGGCTCCACTTTATTTTCAATGTTAAATTCTAGAACAAGTAATACAAGACAGATTATTCTAAAAAACCTATAAAAGAGAAAAATAAAGTATTAATTTTAAATCAGATTTTCTAATAGGGGTTAAAATATTTATTGCAATATTTTAAGATCAATTTAATTTATGTTGTTTTAGCTACAACTGTATATTAAATTTATTTACCATTTTTAATCCATTGTGTATATTTTTGTGAAGTGTTTTGGGAAGATATATTTTATTTTTTAGTGTTTAACCCTTTTTTTTTTCGACTAGGGTTAAGATTGTTTACCATATTTTTATTGGCATTCCCATCTTAAAGTGCTTAGGGGTAGCATTTTTTTGTTTTTTAAATTTGACTTAATCCAATTTGTAAGATATCTAATTTGACCATTTAAAATGTTATTAAGGTCCTTTTTAAAATTTTTAGCTACTCCTGATGAAGTTAATAAATAGTTGACGAAATATTGGGGACAAAAAAAGAATGAGTTTTTATTAGTCACAGACCGCATACCGATATAAAACACCCTTTTATATATAGTACGGCGAAACACGTCAATTTATATATATATATATATATATATATATATATATATATATATATATATAATATATATATATATATATATATATAAATTGTAAACATTTCAACAATCGATAAAAAACAGGCCCTTGTGGCCAGGGGCAAACATTTAATTTGCCAAAACAGATTTTTAAAGTTTAAATGTTACAAATATCTCACATTTAAAAAGTTGGGTACTTTTGTTAAAAAATGCTGGAACCCACCCGTCGAGCCCGATGCACGAGCCTGCATCGCTTCTCCTTCAATGCTGCGCCCCTCCACGTCTCGGTCGCAAATTTTTCCTGACGCGTTTAGGTTCACAAGCTTTTTTAACAATGTTCTCCAAACTTTATAGGGAAAAATGTGAGATATACAATTTGTAGCTTTTAGTCTTATCTTTAAAAGCCGTTTTAAAATTTAAATGGACCTTTTGGGCCTTTTATTCCCCAATCCAAGTAACGGCCTAATTTGTTTAAAAAGATCTTGAACAAAATGTATTAATGCGACAATTTTCATCTTTCGGCAGCTCAAAGTATATGTTATTGACTATCATTTCCAAAAAATCAGCCTTTAATATTGAAAATTAACTGAGATACGAAATTTTAAAAAAAAAAAAGTCTGCTTTAAGGTTTTTCCGCCTTTCTCGGTGAAAAATGGTCGAATCGATTTTTCAAACCATTTTGTGGGTTTTTAAATTCTCAAACGGTCTTTATGAGTAAAGTGAATATCCAGTATTTTTTGGTTATATTAAAAACGAAATTCTTTTTTTTAATAATTATTGTTTGAAAAATTACCTGGAAAAAATGGTTGGATTTTGATTTTAGTAATCTACAGGTTATTCCGGAAGTCATGGCGCAGTCAGATATTTTACATTAATTACAAAATGACATTTTATTTTGCTAGAATGATTGGAGTTAATTTGGGGTTCCAATATTTTTCATGAAAGTTTTCCGTGTGATGATATTTTTTCGATTTATAGAAAAAAAACTTATTCTTCCTCTTGTTGATTATGATTATGATTTTTAGGAAACAAAAATCCAGAATGTATGAAAAAAATTAAGACTCGTAGATATGGGCATAGAGGAAACCCAAACCCCGTCCCCTTTCCTCTTAGCAATTGGGATCTAGAAAGAGCAACTGAACAGTTATTTAGTTAGTAAATTTAATTTAATTTTTGGAACGCGCTGTGCGGTTCTAAGTTAATTCCTTGGTTTTTGTACAGATTGGGTCTCGAATTTTCGCATTTCGAAAGAAATTAAATTAGATTTAACCCATATTTTGTCATTCCAACCAAAAAGGGATGTTATAGTTTTTCCTTTTAATATATTGATCATTAATTGGTTTTAAGATATGTCTTTCTGCAGATCCCGGTTTGGTTTTTTTCTCCTACACGGGGTTTGCCTTTTATCTTTCTTCTTGATTTTAATTTAAAAATCTTTGAACTATGAGAAAAACTGCATGTTTTCGGTACGAAGTTTTTGTAATTTGTGTGAAGTTAGAAAAAAAGTTAGGGTATTTATATAGAACTATTTTTTGGCCATAAAAAAACGAAAAATGAAGATATTTACAGATTTTTCTTAAAAAGGGTTTTCGGGGCACGAATTTATATAAAAAAAACGTTTGAAACTTCAAAGAAGATTTCAAAGATTTTTTAAGTCGAAAAATCAATTTTTTGACTTAAGATTTGAAGGTCATGAACACTTTCCATAATATTTTTTTTTTTTTTCCCTTTTTGAAAACAAAATAGAATAAAAAACAAAATCAAAAATATCATTTTTAATTTTAAAAAAAAATTTTTGAAAAATTATTTTGGAAAAAAAGTTCTGGTTATTTTTTTGTTTAAATTTTTAATTGTCATTAGACTTTAAATTTTTAAATTTTTTAAATATTTAAAAATTGAGTTATCAAAAAAAATAATAATAATAATATACCCTTTTTCGAAAGTCTTCCAAATTTTAAACCAAATTTGGTAAAAGGGGGTTTTTTAAGCGCTGATTACGAGTCTGAAAAATATTTTTTCGGCAACGTTCGTTTTCGATATTCATCAACAAAGTTGAAAATCAAACTAACCTTTCCCTTTTTCCTCCCTTTTACAGAATTTTCGACCCTACACTAAATTTACACAATATTTACTAAACATTTTTTAAACCCTTGTTTTTCCATTTATTTTACAATTTTTTTTCATTTAATGCAAACCTCCACTTTCACACCCTGCATCTGGTTTCCAACCATGTATACACTGGGGATTTTATCAACAAAATATGGCAAGGCCTTTGAACTTAAAAGTTTGCAATTTAAGGGAAAAAGGGGTATAATAAAAAAAAATACAAGGTTTTAAAGGTGTTTATAAAATATTGTGTGCCACTTAGTGTAAAATCAAGAATTGTGTACAAAAAGAAGGGGAATATGGGTGTAAATAAGGTTAGTTTGAATTTCAACTTTGATGATGAATATCTCGAAAGGAACGTTGTCGAAAAATATTTTTTTCATACAATGTTAAAATCGGGAGGAAGCAATTTTTGAGACAATTACCAAAAAAAAAAAATTAAATTGTTTATCCTTTGATGCAAACTGGGAAAAAAAAAATAAAATTGGAAATATTTTTGGGATGACCTCAAAGGCGGTCAAAAAATCAAAATTTTGAATTTTCTTTTAAAAAACATTATTAATCGTTGTTTCCAATAAACAATTTTCATCTTTAAATCCATGAAGAGTAGAATAAAATTAAAAAACTTTGATAGTGATTTTTCTGATTTTTAACAAAACAGGGGAGTCCCACTTCTACAGTTGTGGACAAAATAATAGCAGTCCCCAGAGAAAATAAAATAAATCCTTTTTCCAAAACCCAACTAAAATATAATACATTGATTTAAAAATATAAAGGGGTTAAACCCCAAAAACGAAACAAATTAAAAAAAAAAAGGATATATTTTTTTAATAAAAGGAAATTTGATGGACAAAATAATAAATGTTTCTAAAAATTTAATAAAAAATTTCAATTTATTAACTTGGCAATTTTCCTTTTTTTAACCCCAACTGACTTAGTACAAGGGAAAAACCTTTATTGGAAATTACAGCTTCACACTGACGTGTCATACATAATTAATCAATTCCCACACCTGGTAATAGGAATGTATTCCAAGAATCTTGAATTACAGACCATAGTTGCTTTTGGGATTTGTGGTTTCTCACGTGCTACAGCATCTTTAATATCACCCCATAAATTCTCTAGAGGGTTGGACCCGGGCTTTGTGCAAAGTCTGGGACAAATTTTTTTTCCCTATCCATAAATTTTTGCATAGCCGACTAGTATGTTTTACATCCGATAAAAACCTTTTTAAATGGCATCTCCCCCTCTGCATAAGGGCAACATAATATCTCGTAAAATTATCTTAGATACTAGCAGTCATTATGTTTTTATCCAAAATACGGGTCTAAACCATAATATGGAAAATTTCCCTTTTTATAGTTTTGGGACCCTCCCATGTTTACAGTTTTGATTTATATTAAGGATGAAATGCAGTACCTAAAGGGCATCTAAGACCCTAGACCTGTTTTTGGGCCAAAAAAACGATTTTGCATTCGTCAGACCATAAAGTTGCGCCATTTAGTCAAATGCCATTTAAGGTGATTTTTCAAACTCAACGTTTCTTTTTTGGGGTTGTTTCTTACTTAATAAGGGTATTTTCCTTTGGGCCTGGCTTTCAGGTTTTGATCGGTCGTTTCCTTATTGTTCTAGTAGTCACATCCAGTCCACACTCTGCTTAAGCTGTTAGATGAACCCAAAAGGGTCCAAAATTTTTGTTTATTTAAAAACTTATTTCTTTTGCGCTACGGCTGGTGTTTTTAGGCACTGGCTGCCACTTTAAAAGCTTTTCTACCATCTTAGCTGAGCATCCCATAATTTTTCAATCTGCGAATATGATTTTCCTTCTCTCAATTTTTTTTTTAACTTGCGTTTTTTTTTCCTTCCCATTGTATGGTTTCAAAACTTTATTTATTACTGAAATTACAAATAATAATTTAAAAAGAACTGGAAATTATTCTAAATGATCTTTTAAAAGGGGAAAAAACCCTTTTCGGTGGAAAAACTTAACACTGAACAAATACTGCATTATTTGACCGACTTTTTGGCATTTTTACAAAAAGTTAAAATTTTTTTGTTTACCTTTTTTTTAGTCTTTCTTTTAAAGGGAAACTAAGTAAAAGATAAGCAAAAAAAGTTCATTTTAGGTTTCTTGATAAAAAAAAATGTTTTCTTGATTAATTTTAATTAGGTTTTTGCACAAGGATGTTTTCATCTAGGTGGTATATGAAATTAAGAAATAATTTATATTTAGAACATAACTGTTGTTTTGGGGAATTAAAAAAAAAATTTTTTAAATTTTAAGAGTTTAAAGGAGAGATTTATTTTAACCAGAAGGGAATTTTATCAGTTTCAATAAAATTATGTTAAATTTTTTTTTTAACCACTGCTATTATTTTGCACAATTATATAAATACCAAAATTAAAAAGAGAACATAGGAAATGGTTGATTAGAGAGAACAAAATTATTTAAAAAGACATAGATACATTCCTATAAAATTTTAAAGTTTTAAAAATTTTTTTGGGGTTTGGGGAAAGCAAAATTTTTTAAATCAAAAAAATTTTTTTTTCTTTTTATTATATTTTTTAAAATTCTTTTATTTAAAAAAATTTTTTTAAATTAAATTGAACTTGTCCAGTATTTTTTCTTTTATTACTTTTAATTTATACCATTCACAAAATTTATTCTGTAAACATTTTTTTGACGTTTAAAAATAAATCAAAAAAATATTTTGTTTTTTTTGGGACTGTTAAAACCATTGCCCGGAAAACGATCTTTCTATTTGTTAAGAAGGTAATTTTTTTTTCGCTTATCTATGTGAAAATAAAACAATTTGGGCCATTATTTTTTAGTTTACAATAAGCCCAAAGTATTTTTATTTAAATGCGTTCCAATAGTCTGAGTTGAAAGGAAATTTTCTCCCTTTAATCGTTTTACATATGTAGGGCAAAAGAAAAATCAAGGGCGAAGTCCGGATTTAGGAGGAAAATTACTAAGTTATTTTATTTTAATTCTTCAAGAGGGAGACCGGCTCGATAAGTGAAAATTTCCTGTAAAAAAACCAGGTAAAAAAGTCTCGAGTCATGATGTTGGGGAACAGTTTTTTGTGTCTCTAAAGGAACCCCCGAATCCCTTTTTTTACAAAAAAAAAAATTGATAAAAAAAATTTTCCCAATGATGAACCAACGCACCAAAATAGCTCATGTATGTTTATTATGTAATATTAAAGATTAAAAATTGTGTTGGTACAAAGCCCATTAATAATTTTAATGGGACACCTTATATTTTGTGACCTAATTTAGCTTTTTACAAGTTTCCCCAAAAAATATATAATATAATCTGTAAGACTTTATAATTTGAATTTGAATTTGAATAATAACTAAGATGGGATTGGAAACGTTTCCCAAATTTATTATTTTTCGGGTAAACGCCCTATCTCCCTAAGTCTTCTTTTTTTAGGGGCGGGGGGGTGGTGGGTGGTCCTTGGGGTCTCAAAAATTTTCCCCTTATAATTGAAGAAATTCTTGGGGGTCTCACCCTCCCTGCTGCTCTGCAGGAAGGGGCATTTTTTTTTGAATATTTTTCATTTGTTCATTAAATTGTAGATTAAAAGACTTGAATGGACCAAAAACATACCCTTTAAAAAAAAATACCCCGCCCGCCGCCGCAGAGCAGGGCCGAATAGGTGGCCCCCACGCCAGGGGCCACCTCCCTACAGACAGATTTTGGGTAATTCAGCAATCCTCTTGTACTTCCATAAATGTTTGGGGAATGAGTTTGTGTTTGTGCTGAACAGTCCCCGGGGCACACAAACTCAATTTGGGGTTGTGCCTGCAGGGGGGGCACGGGGTGGGAGGGGGCTGCTGAAGGGGCCCTTATGTGCTTCCCCAATAAGCTTGAGCCTTTTTAAAATTGGTCGAGATGGGAAAATTTTCTTATTTATTTCTGTAACTCCACAAACACCTAAAGCCTTTATTTGATCTCCATGGCGCCGCCGCCACCCATCCACCCGGCCCATCCCGGGAAAAATTTTTTTTGCGGGGACTACATGGTTCCCAAAAGGGCAAAGAAATTGAATTTTTAATAAAGATCAAAAACGTGTAAAAAGGCAAATCCAAAAAAAATAAAAATTGAAGTTTTTTGTACTTGCCATTCTGATTTTGTTACCAATTCATTGTAGATGTAAATAAAGATATTGGGCTTATTATAAATATAATAAAATGGCCCAAATTGAAAGCCGTGTCACTATAAAAATAATACAAGGGATTTTAAAAATCAGAGAAAAGAACAAAGCCCTTTTTTTCCCATTTTCACTAACTTGTGCAAGTTTTTCAGATAATTCCTTGAAATCCCCCCAAAAATTTTTTTCAGGGGGATCCAGGAGGACTGAATCGGGGGAAATTTTGTTCCTTTGTTTAAAAAATACTTTGGGGATAGTCCCTGTGTATTTGAATATTAATTTTATGTCATCAGTTTTGTTTTAATTTAAATCATTTAATTCATATTCTTTTTTAACCTTTTTAAAAAAAATACCTGCTGGCCATCATAGCGTGCAGGGTAAAGTTTTTGGGGGGTAATGAATAAAACTGGATAAATACATTTCATACATTTGATTCTAACATTTCTAAATTTGAATCTTTAAAAATTGTTATGTTTAAATCGAACCTATCAAATAATAATTTTTATATTTTAAATACAGTAATCTTTTTTTTAACTATGGGGTGCCACGGCACCCGAAACCCCCTTGGGGCAGCCCATGCTGGCTATTCAATTTTTTAACATGGGGGAAAGCCCAAAAATAAGGCCATTTTCAGTTATCATTGATTTAACCCAAAATTATTTTTTTAATTGCTTTTTTTGACTTATTTAGCTAATTAAAAAAAAATCAACTAAGTCACCGTTTTGGGGGGTATTCTAAGCTAGAAGCCCTATTATTTATACTTATGTATTAATGAATAAACATCCACATTTTTGGGATTACCTGTATAAATTATTACTATAGTCTTTCTACACTCTCCTATAACCCTATCTAAAGTTTTATTTCCATTGTATATAAATTGAGCATAAATTAATACTATATGATTTTGCTAGTTATTTTGTTGAAATGTTTTTAAGTGGAATTTCTTATATGGCATTGATTCCTTCATCTAAGAGGAAAGTTATTCAAACTCAAATTTTAAAAGTGATTTTATAATATGGCAAAAAAAAAAATGATTATCTACTGTTATGAATTTGAAAAAAATTTGTTTTAAAAAACTGTGAAAAGGTTTGGTTTTATTAAACCCTTTTTTAAAAGACTACAATAAACGCCCGTAGTAAAAAAAAAAGCTCTGCAGACCCTTATGTACTTGTGTTTAATATATATTTATATATTTTTTTCCTTTTTTTTCATCTATTTACAAGACAAAAAAAGTAATTTAAAAACTTCAACACGTAGAGCAGTGTACATACATCCCGCCTACCAGTCCGGCAAAGAAAGCGAGATAAAAAGGGGAATAGCTTATTTTTTCCCTTTGCACAAAAGTTTTAACGACAAGGCTTCCTCTAGAAGGAGGGTGCTCAGACTTGAGACACTGCTTTAAAACCCAATTTCCCAAAAGTTCTTTTTAGCCCGACCCCCTAGATGGCCCCTTTAATGCCTTTCCCCTTGATTTAATTCCCAATATCGATTTTAAACCGGTAACGTGATAGCAAAGCAAAAAAACCCAAAATTTAAAGACAACTCTCATGAATCAACTTCAAAATAAACGCTGTGGCGTTTTGGGGATTAAATTTTTAATGTGTGTTCTGTGTATTTATCCATTTAAAAAAAAAAAAAAAGTTATTGGGTCAGGGATTTTGAACGAGTCCCCCAAAAGATATTAAATTCTTTACCCTGGTGCCCTAAAAAGAAAAAGGTCTCTTTGAGTCCTTTTAAAAAAAGTTTTTGGAAAATTGACAGAAAGTTTGATGGTAAGTAATACTATTTAGTCCTTTTTAAGTTTTTAAACGATTTTTAAATTGTAGCCCACCCAGTAGTAGAAGAAATAAGTGTGTAGAGTTACAGTTCCAAAATTTAGAAGGTAACACATTGGTAGATCCCCTCAAGGTATTGCGGGAAGCCGGGAAAAGCCCCCGGAATTAAGAGGGCGTTATGGAAAGATATTTTTATGGAAGAAGAAATCGAACCCAAAGCTGGTAGCAAAACACATTAAAGATCAATTTAAATTTTTAATTTTCTGTAGCAATTTCTTGGTGATGGTTTGGGGTGAAAGCAGGTCCCCGGGTTTGGGACTGAAGGGGATTCAAGTGCATCATCCATAGGTGTCCAGGGAGGGGCATTACAAAAGAAGTTCAAGGGCTATGCTTTTAGAAGAGTGAGGTTAAAAACAACGGTGGTTACAGGGGAAAAATTTTTTTAAAAGTACACCCCCAAGACGGGTATAGTAAATGAAGGAAACCATTTTTTTCTAAAGTATTGCTGGCCCAAACAGACTTAAAAATGAAGGAGCCAAAGCTCTTGCAGCAGTCTTTAAGGTTAGTCGGTACTCATTTATATAGAATATAATCTTTTTAAAATAAAATTCATTTAAAAAAAAGAAAAAACAACTTTAGATGATCGGTACTAGGAAATAGCAATGCCCCAAATGGAATTTATCCATCAAAAAACCCTTTTTCAGATGCATTTACCCACAATAAGAATTTAAATTAAACCTAAATGACAATAAAATTGGTCCAAAAGGGGCTAAGGCTTTTTCTAGGCTTTGCCTGATTTACAAAATTAAAAGAAATTAATTCTGATTGCTTTATTGAAAACGAAGGCTATTTCATTAGTAAGGTATGTATTTTATCTTCCTTTTTTGAAAGTCCATTTGTTCAAAGGAATTTTGTTTGGGAGGTTTTAAAAACTGCCAAAAAAAACTGGGAAAAGCTGATATTGTAAAAGAAAAAAGAAAGAAGGTGGGTAAAAAAGGAGCCAAGCCAACAAGAGCAAACTTAAGAACTTAGTGCTAGATGGTAATCAATTTGGGGGGAGGAGGGAGGCGAACCCGAGTAAACTTAAGGAAATTGGTAAGAGTAGGTAGATTTGGGATAAATGCCACTTTTTTCCAAAATTGTTTCTTTTTTTGGAAACCCTTTAAAGTTTTGGCATTGGGTGAAATTGAACAGAAGAAAACTTAAAAATGGCCAGAACCCAGAAGAAAGAAAAGACAAGTGAGAATAGTGATACTGAAGAGCAGGAAGTTTAAGAGGAAAAGGTTTTCACAAATGACATTAATATGAAATTTAAAATTCTTTTTTTGGGTTTCATTTTTTTTTTTTTGTATGTTTTTCAAAATTTTTTTTTTTTTTTAATGAAAAAAATGATTTTTTTTTTTTATTCCTTTTTTTTGAGGCCAAGATTTAAGAGTGATAGTATTGTTAAGATTTTCAAATTAAGCCCAAATTTTTTTTTATTGGTAATAGGGGAACAACTTATTTTAAAAATTTTAAAGGATTTTTTTTTTTATTTCAATTTTCCATTATTTATGGCCAGTGTGAACCCCTTTTAAAACTTGGGTTTTTTAACCCTTTCAGGCCCTTTTTGCCTAATCAGACAATGGTAAATACGCTTTCCCAGGAAATTTTACAGAAAATTATGTTTTTGGGCCCCCCTTAAAAGAGATTTTTTAAATTTTTTTTTTGGGTTGAACTAAAAACCAAAAAAATGGTCATTTTAGAGGGAAAAAAATTCCTTTTTAACTTCCTTTTTTCCGGGGCCTTTCCAGCCCCTTTTTCCCAAAAAAAATTTTGGGCAGATTGGATTCAAAATGCAAAAACATAGGAAAAACCCTTTTTTTAAGTATTCTTAAACCCGGGCCTTTTTTTTTTTCAAAAAGTTACTTTTAAAAAAGGGGTTTTGTTTTTCGGCGAATTTTTTAAATTTCTAAATGTCAAAAAATTTCTATAACCAAGGAAAAAATTTTCCCTGTAGGACTTTAGGAAGGTTTTTTTCATAAATTTAAAGGGGGAAAATTGTAGAGTATTAAAATTTAACTTTTTTTTAATAAAAAAAATTAAAAAAATTTGCTATTTTGACGAATTTGTTAATTCCAGAATGTCAAAAAATCTATAACTTTTGGGTAGTCTGTAGGCCCTTTTGGGAAAGGGATCCTTTTGGGTTTAAAAGGGGGAGAAAAAATATTAAAATACTAAAACTTGTAAAATTTTCCCAGGGAAAAATATCAAAATTTTGGGGGGTTTTCTTTGGGAGTTCCAAATTGCCCAAAAATTTGGGAAAATCTTTTTAGGACCTTAGAAAGGGGACCCCCATTTAAATTTTAAATGGGGAGAAAAAAGAATAAAACTTTTTAGTTTTAATAAAAAATATAAAATTTTGGGGGTTTTCCCACTGGATTCTAGTTCCAGCAATGCCCAAAAAAAATTTATGATTTTTGGGAAAATCTTCGTAGGACCTTGGGGAAGGACCCCCCATTTGAATTAAAGGGGAGCAAAATTATTAAAATTTTAAAATTTAAAATTTTTGAAAAATATCCAATTTCAGGGTTTCCCGGTTTGAGTTCCAGCAATGTCCAAAAAAATTTTTATGACTTTGAAAAAATCTTCGTGGGACCTTAGGAGGGTCCCCCATTTGAATTAAAGGGGAGCAAAATTATTAATTTTACAAAAAATTTGAAAGACTCGGGATAAAAAAATTTTAAAATTTCAGGGTTTCCACGGGATTCTGAGTTCCAGCAATGCCCAAAAAATTCTAGGGGACTTTGAGAAAATCTTCTTTTTAGGACCTTAGGGGGGCCCCCATTTAAAAAGAGGAAAAAATTATTAAGGGACTAAATTTTGTAGACTCTGAAAAAAATATTTTTTAGGGTTTCCACTGGTTTTTATTCCAGCAATGTCCAAAATTCTATGATTTTGAGAAAATCTTCTTGGACCAGGGGGGGTCCCATTTGAATCAAAGAGGAGCAAAAATTTTTAAAGTAAAAAACCCTTGTAGACTCTGATGAAAATAAAAAAATTTTGGGGTTTCCCAAGGGTTTTTGAGTTCCAGCAATGCCCAAAAAATTCTATGATTTTGAGAAAATTTTTGGGGCCCTTAGGAGGCCCCATTTGAATTAAAGGGGAGAAAAATTATTAATGTACAAAATTTTGGGGGGATTTTGGATGAAAAATTTTAAAAATTTTCCCCGGGGTTTTCCCAATTGGTTTCTGAGTTCCAGCAATGCCCAAAAAAATTTATGATTTTGAAAAAATTTTTTCTGTAGGCCCTTTAGGGAGGGCCCCCATTTAAATTTAAAAGGGGGAGCAAAATTATTAAAGTACTAAAACTTGTAGAAATTTGATGAAAAATATCAAAATTCGGGGTTTTCACTGGTTTCCCTGATTTCCCCAGCAATATCCAAAATTTTGGACGGGGGGGAAAATTTTCTGTAGGCCCTTTGAGAGGATCCCCTTTTTAACAAAGGGGAAGCAAAATTATTAAAGAAATTAAAATTTGGATTTTATAAAAAATATAAAAATTTCGGGGTTTCCACGGGATTCGATTTCCCAGAAATTCCAAAAAATTAGGCAAATCTTCAAGGACCTTGGAAGAATCTCCTAAAAAAGGATTTAAAGGAGGGAAAAATTTTGAGTAACAAAATTAAACTTTAAAAAACGTTAAAATTATTAGAAAAATTCAAAAATGTGATATTTCAATGAATTTCTGAAATCCAGCAATGTCCAAAGCTTTTATAACTCTAGGCGAATCTTCTAAAGGACCTTAGAAAGGATCTCCCATACAAAATTGGGAACCCAAAATTTAGGGCCCTTTAAAATTGGGGCCGAACCCCGCACACCGGGTTTTTTACGCCAGTTTCAGCTCCATTTTTAAAAAAAAGGGGCAATTTTCAAAAAAAATTAACCGTAACAGCGCAGTCTAATCAAATTTTTTTTTTTGTTAATAACTTATTTTTTTTTTAGAAAAAAGGGCCAAAATTTACATAGGGCGACTATGTGTGAACTGATGAAGGTGGGGAGCTTTTCAGTGATAAAATCCAAACCAGGGTAGCCTTTAGTCGTCAAAAAACGTGGAGAACTTATACAAAAAATTGTTCACATGGGCGCAGAAACATTTAAAATGCTTTCCGGAAAAACACAGCATTTTGGTTTAAATTTTGGGGTTTAAAAAAAGTATGTTTAGCCCCCCAGGGTGTTTTGTGTACACTTTTAAAAATCTTTTTTAAGTTTTAGAGGAAAACAAAAATTCCAAAAACCCCCTTTGGGAACCTAACTGAAAGTTTAAATTCCCCCAAAAAAAATTTCAAATCTTAATTTTTTTTCCTGAAAACCCAAAAACACTATTAAAGTTTTTTTATGCAGAGGCAAGTAAAAACCATAAAACGATTTTGTGAAGAAAGCAAAGTTTTATAAAAAACCCAATTATTTTTTAAAATATGATTTTCGATAAATTGTTTTATTTTTTGGAAATAGACGGAAATGGGGAAACCTTTACTTAAAAAAAAAATTTTAGCCGGCAAAAATCAGTCCTACTTGTTTTAACTTTTAAATTTTACATAACTTTATTACCCAAATCAAAAAAAGGGTCCCTTTTTAAAATAAAAAAAAAAGTTTTTTAAAACAAAATTAAAAAATGTATTGCTGTTCAGAGCCAAATGTACTTAAAAAAAAAACAAGAACCATTAAAAAAGACTTTCTTTTCCAAGTAAACAAAAAATACTTTTAAAATTAACCCCAAATAAATTTTTTTGAAAAAAAAGGTAATTTTAAGTAAAAAAAAGGTTTTTAAAGATAAATATAATATTTTTAAAATTTGCGCTTTTAAACAATCAATTTTTTTTCTTCTCTAATAACAAATGTATGTTTAAAATAATGCACCCAGCCTAACGTCATAAACCTTTAAATTTTTTAAGATTAATTAAAAAAGTTGGTTCCGAATTTAAAAAAAATAATAAAGTTATTAGGGAAAAGCTTGAAAGAAAAGGAAGTTTTGGGGAAAAATAAATTAAAATTTAGAGCCATAAAAGATCAAGGGGTCAGCAAAAAGGGCGGGATCCCTTGTTTTAACCCCGTTTAAAATTATCTAACGTGGGAAAATTTTTAAAATTGATTTTATTTTTTTTTACCCAAGTAATTTATTTACTTAAAATACCTTTTTAACCAAGTACTTAGAAAAAAACTTCCCAAAAAATTTACTTAGTTTAACCCAATACAAACTTTTTTATAAAAAAATTTTTAAAATAAAATACTTCTTTTGTAAACCTTGGTGTAAAATATCTTTTATAGCCATATAATTTTTTTTTTTGATAAGGTTTTGTTAATCCCTATAGTAAAAAAAAGGTAACTTTTTAATTTATTTTATTCATTTAAAAAAAAAAATTAAGATAATTAAAAATTTTTTTTTGTTTTAATGAACCCAGCATGAAAAAAATACCTTTTTTTCCCTATTATAAAAAGCTTTAAATTTTTTTTTTCATTGGAACTTTTTTAACAAAACCAAAAAAATTATTAGGGGAACATTTTTCAATTATTGTTCCAACTTAATTTAAATTTTTTTCAAAAACACAATTACACTAAAATAAAAATTTTCTTTTGGGCAGACTTCCCCAAATATCAATAATGGCCATCAACAAAAATTTAAAAAAAATAAAAAAAATTTTAAAGTAGGTATAAATTAAAAAAATAAAAAGATTTTCATTTACTTAATAAAATTTTTTCACAGATTGGGCATACTTAAAATATCTTAGCCTTCGCATTCCCGGAGCCAAAAAACAAAAATGTCTACAGGGTAGAAAATATACATTTATTCCCTCCCGGCAAATGACACAACACTTTTCCCTCCACTAAAGGTGAGTTTTCCGATTTTTCCCAGCTTTTTGTGGATTGGGGTTTGCTATTTGAGCTTGTACATTTTGCCGAATTAAAGATTTTGCTTTTTTCTATCTTGCTGAGCATGATTCCCTTTTCCTCTTTTTGGTTGACGAGCCCTTTGGGGTCTGAATAAGGGTGTCTTGG